>CALNHX010005005.1:0-115773 GCA_940337035.1 Agriotes lineatus
CCTTCGGCTGTGTGCTTGTAGCACAGAAGAATCATTTTAACAGAGTAAGTATACTGGACAGGGAGTTTAACATATCGTCTTCTCCACCAGCTGATCTAAAGTGCCTCCTTCTGAACTTGACTACCTACTTAAAATTTCTAACTATAGTCCTTTATGTAAAAGTGGACCCAAATATTGAATTGTTTAGTGTGTCACATTTCAGGGGGACCACTATTTTGGCAATGTTATTACCAATTTTTCGAAGGGACCTCTGTATATAGTTTGCGGGATTTAAAATCGTAGCGAATGTGATCTGGAATAACGTATTAATGTATTGATTTGATTTCAAAAATTATGAAATGAAAAACATTCTTGATTTAGCACGTTGCAAGTTCAGATTTCGCCAATTTACCTTCCCTGCAATGTCATAAAAGCAGCACTTATCTATGCAGGACTACTATTTCTTCTACATCGGTTTTATTCTGAAATTCGAAAAATAAGTTGCCACTTTAAGTACAAAATCACATCACTTTATTTAATTGATTAAATAATAAACTGATAAAGCATTACAATTTGTTTTTAATTCACATTTAACATTCTGAAAATTATATAAGCAAACTGTATAAATAACAAACAATAATTTCCAAAAAGATTTTTTTATTCCATTGTATTTGACTGCAATATATTATATACTCATTTAGATTACATTTTCTGTCATTTAGAGGACTTACATACGTAAGCATTTATAGGTAAAATAAAAAAGGTTATCGGAAATTACCTTGTCAGTTGAGCGTTCAAACAAACAAATCTAACTAAATTTGCACTAATGACGCTATGTCTTATTAATTTACAATCTAGATTAATATTATAATATAATACTCTACCCCTTAAAAATCCTTTTAATTTATTGCCAAGTCGCCTTAAAACGATACAAAATGGACAAATAATACTAAATACTGAATTCGCCTACACTATGGACAACCTAATTAAGATAATACTTAATTTAAATACATGTCTGAAATGTGTCTATTGTTGTCTACAATATTTAAGTAGACAGTGGTTTCGGCTGAGACAATGTAATATTCGGTATTGAGAGGTTATGATTAGCTTTCTTCTTACTAGGAACACATATTCGCTCATTTACATGTTTGTTTACTTTTGATCGTGTGGGTAACATGGTTGGCTGGGCTAAAAGTAAATTTTTTGAAGAGTTAAGTTTCATTTTAGTAAAAATGGTTAAAAAATCCATCAACGCCGCATTTATGTCTTGACCTTCAGCAAAATACGAAATTGCAAAATTTTCTTCATTTTCTGCATGGAATCTGAAAATGCAAGATAGTCTACACCATCATTTGTTTACTTGTAGACAAGCATTATCTTAAATAATGTGGATTATGTGCCCATCGCCAGTGCTTCCATATTGTAACCTAAAGTAACGACGTTATTGCTTTATCACCCATTGGCCGATTTGAGTTACTCTACTTAACAGACGGCAGACTTTTTTCATTAACGTTGGTTATCTAACAAAAATTCAATGAGCTCTGAATGACCTTTGCGTGCAGCCCATAGCAATGGCGTCAATTCTTCACCATCCCGGTCGTTAATTTGCGCTCCTCTATTTAATAGAAGTGAAACAGTTTCCTTGCTACCATTCATGGCTGCATATAAAATACTGCTCTGCCCCGAAATGTTTTTTTCGTTGATATCTGATCCATTATCTAACAGAAATTCAACGAGTTCTGAATGGCCTTCACGTGCAGCCCAAAGTAACGGCGTCAATTCTTCACCATCCCGGTCGTTAATTTGTGCTCCTCTATTTAATAGAAGTGAAACTGTTTCTCTGCTTCCATTCATAGCTGCACATATAATACTGGTCTGCCCCCAGATGTTTTTTTCATTGATGTTTGATCCGTTATCTAACAGGAATTCAACTAGTTCTGAATGACCTTCACGTGCAACCATAAGTAATGGTGTAACTTCTTCCTGATCTCGTTCGTCAATTTCTGCTCCTCTATTTAATAGAAGTGAAACTGTTTCTTTGCTTCCATTCATAGCTGCACATATAATACTGGTCTGCCCCAAAATGTTTTTTTCATTAATGTTTGATCCGTTATCTAATAGGAATTCAATGAGTTCTGAATGACCATTGTGCGCAGCCCGAAGTAATGGTGTAACTTCTTCCTGATCTCGGTCGTTAATTTGTGCTCCTCTATTTAATAGCAGTGAAACTGTTTCTTTGCTTCCATTTACAGCTGCTAATAAAATACTGGTTTGCCCTTCAATGTTTCTTTCGTTAATGTCTGATCCGTTATCTAACAGGAATTCAACGAGTTCTGAATGGCCTTCAATGGCAGCCCAAAGCAACGGCGTCATTTCTTCCAGATCTCGTTCGTTAATTTGTGCTCCTCTATTTAATAGCAGTGAAACTGTTTCTTTGCTTCCATTTGTAGCTGCACATATAATACTGGTCTGCCCCAAAATGTTTTTTTCATTAATGTCTGATCCGTTATCTAACAGGAACTCAACGAGTTCTGAATGACCATTGTATGCAGCCCTAAGTAAAGGAGTCATTTCTTTCTGATCTCGTTCGTTAATTTGTGCTCCTCTATTTAATAGCAGTGAAACTGTTTCTTTGCTTCCATTTATAGCTGCACATAAAATACTGCTCTGCCCCAAAATGTTTTTTTCGTTGATCTTTGATCCGTTATCTAATAGGAATTCAACGAGTTCTGAATGACCATTGCATGCAGCCTGAAGTAACGGTGTAACTTCTTCCTGATCTCGTTCGTTAATTTGTGCTCCTCTATTTAATAGAAGTGAAACTGTTTCTTGGTTTCCATTTGTAGCTGCACATAAAATACTGGTCCTCCCATAAATGTCTCTTTCGTTAATGTCTGATCTGTTATCTAACAGGAATTCAACAAGTTCTGAATTACCAATGTATGCAGCATAGAGTAACGCCGTCATTTCTTCCTGATTCCGTTCGTTAATTTGTGCTCCTCTATTTAATAGCAGTGAAACTGTTTCTTTGCTTCCATTTATAGCTGCAAATAAAATACTGGTGTACCCCGAAATGTTTTTTTCGTTGGTCTTTGATCCGTTATCTAACAGGAATTCAACGAGTTCTGAATGACCATTGTATGCAGCCCAAAGTAACGGCGTCATTTCGTCCTGATCTCTTTCATTAATTTGCGCTCCTCTATTTAATAGAAGTGAAACTGTTTCCTTGCTTCCATTGATAGCTGGATATATAATACCGGTTCTGGGCAAAATGTTTTTTCCATTAATGTTTGATCCGTTATCTAACAGGAATTCGACGAGTTCCGAATGACCTTCACCTGCAGCTATAAGTAACGGTGTAGATTTTCCCTGATCTCGTTTATTAATGTGTGCTCCTCTATTTAATAGCAGTGAATTTGTTTCTATGCTTTCATTTGTAACTGCACATAAAATACTGTTCTGCCCAAAAATGTTTTTTTCATTAATGTCTGATCCGTTATCTAATAGGAATTCAACGAGTTCTGAATGACCGCCGTATGCAGCCCGAAGTAACGGTGTAAATTCTTCCTGATCTCGTTCGTTAATTTGTGCTCCTCTGTTTAATAGAAGTGAAACTGTTTCTTTGCTTCCATTCGTAGCTGCACATATAATACTGGTCTGCCCCAAAATGTTTTTTTCATTAATGTCTGATCCGTTATCTAACAGGAATTCAACGAGTTCTGAATGACCATTGTATGCAGCCCAAAGTAACGGCGTCATTTCGTCCTGATCTCCTTCGTTAATTTGCGCACCTTTATTTAATAGAAGTGAAACTGTTTCTTTGCTTCCATTCGTAGCTGCACATATAATACTGGTCTGTCTCAAAATGTTTTTTTCATTAATATTTGATCCGTTATCTAACAGGAATTCGACGAGTTCTGAATTACCTTCACCTGCAGCTCGAAGTAACGGTGTAAATTCTTGCTGGTCTCGTTCGTTAATTTGTGCTCCTTTATTTAATAGCAGTGAAACTGTTTCTTTGCTTCCATTCATAGCTGCACATATAATACTGGTATGCCCCAAAATGTTTTTTTCGATAATCTCTGATCCGTTATCTAACAAGAATTCAACGAGTTCTGAATGACCTTCACCGGCAGCCCAAAGTAAAGGCGTCATTTGAATCTGGTCTCGTTCATTAGTTTGTGCTCCTCTATTTAATAAAAGTGAAACTGTTTCTTTGCTTCCACTTGTAGCTGCGCTTAAAATACTGGTCTGCCCCAACATGTTTTTTTCGTTGATCTCTGATCCGCTATCTAACAAGAATTCAACGAGTTCTGAATGACCTTCACTGGCAGCCCAAAGTAACGGCGTCCTTTCTTCCTGATCTCGTTCGTTAATTTGGGCTCCTCTATTTAATAGAAGAGAAACTGTTTCTTTGTTTCCATTTGTAGCTGCACATAAAATAGTAGTCTGCCCCAAAAAGTTTTTTTCGTTGATCTCTGATCCGTTATCTAACAGATATTCAACGAGTTCTGAATGACCATTGTATGCCGCCCGAAGTAACGGTGTAAATTCTTCCTGATCTCGTTCGTTAATTTGTGCTCCTTTATTTAATAGCAGTGAAACTGTTTCTTTGCTTCCATTTACAGCTGCACATAAAATACTGGTACGTCCCAAAATGTTTTCTTCATTAATGTTTGATCCGTTATCTAACAGGAATTCAACTAGTTCTGAATGACCATTGTATGCAGCCCGAAGTAACGGTGTAAATTCTTCCTGGTCTCGGTCGTTAATTTTAGCACCTCTATTTAATAGAAGTGAAACTGTTTCTTTGTTTCCATTTTTAGCTGCACATAAAATACTGGTCTGTCCACCAATGTCTTGTTCGTTAATGTCTGATCCGTTATCTAACAGGAATTCAACAAGTTCTGAATGAGCTTCAAGTGCCGCCAAAAGTAGCGGTGTCATTTCTTCCTGATCTCGTTCGTTAATTTCTGCTCCTCTATTTAATAGCAGTGAAACTGTTTCTTTGTTTCCATTGGTAGCTGCACACAAAATACTAGTCTTCCCCAAAATGTTTTTGTCATTAATGTCTGATCCGCTATCTAACAGGAATTCAACTAGTTCTGAATGACCTTCCCTAGCAGCCCAAAGTAACGGTGTCATTCCTTCCGGATCGCGTTCGTTAATTTGTGCTCCTTTATTTAATAGCAGTGACACTGTTTCTTTGTTTCCATTTATAGCTGCACATAAAATACTGGTCTGCCCCAAAATGTTTTTGTCATTAATGTCTGATCCGTTATCTAACAGGAATTCGACCAGTTCTGAATGACCATTGTATGCAGCCCAAAGTAACGGTGTCATTCCTTTCTGATCGCGTTCGTTAATTTGTGCTCCTTTATTTAATAGCAGTGACACTGTTTCTTTGTTTCCATTTATAGCTGCACATAAAATACTGGTCTGCCCCAAAATGTTGTTTTCGTTGATCTCTGATCCGCTATCTAACAAGAATTCAACCAGTTCTGAATGAGCTTCAAGTGCTGCCAAAAGTAGCGGTGTCATTCTTTCCTGATCTCTTTCGTTAATTTGTGATCCTCTATTTAATAGAAGGGAAACTGTTTCTTTGCTTCCATTTATAGCTGCAAATAAAATACTGGTACGCCCCAAAATGTTTTTTTCATTAATATCTGATCCGTTATCTAACAGGAATTCAACGAGTTCTGAATTACCATTGTATGCAGCCCAAAGTAACGGCGTCATTTCCTCTTGATCTTGGTCGTTGATTTGTGCGCCTTTATTTATCAGAAGTGAAACCGTTGCCTTGTTACCTTTCTGAGCAGCTGAAAGCAAAGCTGTCGCTCCATTATGGTTTTTGAGGTGAATATTGGCTCCACGATTTAAAAGCAGGGCTGCTACATCTTTATGTCCATTATCTATAGCGCAATGGAGTGGTGTTCTTTTGTCATTATCTAGGTGGTCTATGGTCTGGGAAAACTGCAAAATTAGGTTTACAATATCCGTTAAACCGCGTTCTGAAGCCCAGTGAAGAAGTGTTGCTCCGTCATAGTCAGTATAGGAGTGTATTTCTGTTAAGCTGGTATTGTCATTTTCTGTCGGTGTTTTGGACTGATATGCTGACAAAGATGATGTTTTGTTAGTTATGCCAATATCAGTTCCATAACGTAAGAGAACTTTAATAACTTCTGTCTGATTGTAGTGTAGCGCATAAAAAAGAGGAATTTTCCCATGGACATCTTTCATAACGAAACTTTCGTGCAAATAGCAATTTTCGATAAGGATATTCAAGATGTCGCTGAGTTTGTTGGTAGTAGAGATTAAAAGATAATGTAATACGTTCATTCCCATATTATCTTGCAAGTTAATTTTGGCTGAACTATTTATTAAAAGTTTAGCGATATCGTCTTGTGTTGTTATTACTGCCCAATGTAGCGCAGTTCTACCGCTTGTATCTCTCATATTAACATTTGCTTTACTATCAACTAATAAATTTACAAAGTCTTTGTTACTACAGATTACTGCAATATGCATAGCTGTACAACCCAAGGAATCTGTGGCGTTCAGGTCATGCCTAGGCTTAATTACTGACGGTGTTACAACATCAGTCTTATTCTTAGCAATTGCATGTAAGCTCTCTTGGTCGTGGTATTGTGCTTGCGCTTGTTTAATAAAATCCGTTGTTTGTTTAAGAACAGATTGTCGAATTAATATGGATGCGAGCGAACCATACAGAAATGTATTTAGGTAACGCAATATGTAACTATTTTCGCTAATTTCATATTTAAGAATCGGATTTTCGTATTCGATAGCAGCACAAATTGCATCGGCAATGTGTAACCTGGAACTGGCAACGGCATAATCTAATGGTGCAAATTGTAACACTCGATCTTCTTCGTTTATGAGCAGATGTTTTGGTATTAATTTTAATATATTTACCATTTCGTCTTTGATAACTGCGGCTTGTAATTGGTCGAAATCTGCCTTAGCAAGAGGAGTCGAAATTGGATGATATGTACCCCAGCCTGCAATTAGATGTAATACCTTTCTACCACCTTTATCGATTACCTTTAGTTGATTAGAGTCCGAATCAATGATTTTCTTTGCGTTCTTTAGATCAAAGTTTAAAACTGCCAAGTGGAGAGGACATTCGATTGCTAGAATGCGATCAAACAAATTCCGCACAAACACATAACTTGGTTCAAAAGTTTTCCTCAGCAAGATTTGGACTAGCTCTCTATTTTTTGAAAACATATTTGCGGACAACCAGTGCGCCACTAAATATTCGGCGAAAGTACGATGAACGAATCTGAAATTTGTATCGCTTTCGGCGACTATAACACCACTTTTCTGTATAAGCTGAAGTGACACAGGACGAGATTTAAATTCTCGCTTTAGAAATTTCTTAATTTTTAGAGGACCAAAATCTGTGTCAGGAAATAGCTGTTGCAATGCTAAATAGTACGTATGGGTTTTGTAATCGTACAATATATCCACTGTATTATGTCCGAACTTTTCGCAAACCATCTCCATTCTTTGCTCAATAAAATGCTTATACAAGTCAATCAAATCAAATCGTGTAGAGGTAAAGTGTTTAGTTTGGCAAAAGCTATCACATGGTTCGGAAAAAATTTCTGCTATCATTTTTATTTGAAGAGGAATCGCAACCAGCTCTTGGTTTTTATCGTTAAAATTTGTTTTTATCGAAACACACAATTTTTTGACGAACTCGTTTACAAGTTTTTGTTTGTCACCATCAACTTTTTTACCAAAATATTGAACTAGGTAGTCAGCTTGTTCTGTTTCAGAAAATGAATTAATACTGACAGCGAATGTGTCGAGCAGTTCTTCAAGTTCGGATTTAAAAACAGGTCTGGTGGTAATATATAGCGAATAGGCAAATTTACGAACACACTTGATTATGGCATTGACGGTATTGTGGTAAATTAACGGTATTTCATCATAACCATCTAAAATCAAACTCAATTTCTTATATCGTAGATATGTTTGAAAGACGGTTTCTGTCATAGAATTGCATTTTCCTCTTAGGGTGGCATTGAAAAAATAATGCAAATGTGATTCGGGCGATTTGACATTGCTGCGACTGACAGTCTTGTAGTAATTGCAATGTTCGAATAGATTAATTCTTAAAACCCACAAATCAACCGGTGTATGAAAAGCAATGTAGTCCATAAAATAGGTTTTACCCATTCCTGGATCAGAACTGATTAATGTTGTTTGCGGTATGTTATTGTTGAAAGTGACACTTTCTAAAGGATATACATTTTTGAAATAAGCATTTGTTCTAAAGTCTTTTATACCTTTAATAGATCCCGAGGATCTGATCCACTGAAGATGGGCTTTGTTGTGTAAGGTTAGATAGTGAATATTCTTATTTTTAAACGGAGCACGGTCTGAAACGTCACTAACAGAAGGTGCCTTCTCTGAAAGAATAATCGAGATGTCTTCTAAATGATCATCTACATCATTAGAAAGTCGCCAATTAAGAATGTGACATTCAGGTAATCGCAAGTCTTTGTTCTGCACAAACATTTGAAAATCATTTGATAAATCGCATTGTACTACAAAGAGATTTTCAAATCTTTCTAACAAAACTTCACCCTTAAGCCAGACCTTTTCTAAGGATCTGTCAATGGTAAAGTCTTTGGGAACGCATAACGTATTACCAACACAAAAACTCCCACATAAAATGTGCACAACGTCCTTAACAGACAAATTAACCGTTTCATGGCTACATAGATCTTTTAATTTAACCGTTCTACCCTGAAATTGCACTTCTTGACGCCATATCTCATCAATCTCATTGATGCATGCGTCACTAAAGTCACAAAGGTTCCGAAATATTTTTAAGTTACTTGGAATTGCAAAGTCAAGTTGGCTTTCAGTTAGCACAATAACAGAAAATTCACCTTGAAGCTTATTCAAAACAAACACTATTTTATTTAGTTCTTCGGAGTTATTTGCTTTCAGAAGGAGGGGAAGCTGTTGAGTTTTCCAGAGCCATTCGTAGATTTCCATATCATCTGCTTCTTCGCCGCTTCTTGGGATTTTTAAAATTTGTTTACGAATTAGAGTCTTTTTTCGTATTCTTTTGTATTTTTGTTTGAAACCACAAATGGTATTAGCGATCCATCCATTTAAAAATCGAGTAACGATATTGTCCGTTTCAATTATTACTAATTCTGGGTATGCTATTATTCTATTCCAAGTTTCGTAATTTCCATTGCTACAACTTTGTTTTTCATGCCGGAGTATGTTTGAAGCGAGTAGTTCTTCTCCTAACACTTTCCATATGGTCTTCTTAGTAAGATAATAATGACCGCCCAATTGACCTGTTGTCCAGTGGTTCAAAAAATCCACGAACCTTTTGGTAACATCTGCAAGTAACCTGTCAGGTACTTTAATGGGTTTTATCAACACTAAAATTGTTTTTGCAATTTTTCCATCTAACTCGAGTACACCTGTCTGTTCCGTAAACAAAAATATATCTTCTCGAAGGTTTTGATTACGGTCTTCAAATTCGTCATTAAAATGTTCTTGTTTAAATTTGAAGATGTGTCCATTCGAATTGATAGAAAAGTGCAACATTTTATGGCAAGTGTCAAGATAGTTATTAAAATAAGTGTCATTCTTCAAGCTTCTGTTGGTGAATAAAATAAATGTTCTTTTATTCTGGATATCTTCCAAATGTGAAGCGTTACCTGGTTTTATATCGCTTTCGATTTTTTCAGCACTATCTCGATACTTCTGTATACAAAAAGGACCGTTATTCTTAACAAACTCCTTATTCTCGATACATGTTGGCGTTAGTTGACATTTTAGTTGCAACAGGTATTCGTGTTTTTTTCCGTCAACACTTTCCTTATATAAAATAATGTCATCGAATGCCCCATATCCTGAGGCATTCATCGCCATTGACATATTTTTTGTGTCGTCGCCAAGGCATCTTAATGAGAGCAGAGCAGCCACTTTATTTTCATATTCATTCCCAAAATTGAGCGTCCCTTTCCGAACTTGGTATTCTTTCTGAAAATAATTATACAGTTAAACATACCTACTGATTCCTGACAATATGAGAAATGTGTAAGAACTACTACTACACAACATTTTACGTTTTAGCGCTATTAGTAAACAAAAACATTACGAAAGAAGGCTAAAACAAATTCTGGGATTAAGGTGTAGAAAAACCACCACAATAGAATTGGTTGAGAAATAACTCGAAGAATAATGAAATGAGTAAATATTTTTCGAATGATTAGCAACTGCTTAACACATGAGTCTCCTAATAGTATTGATAAAAAAAAGCTAATTATATAGATCAGATGTCATCTTAAGATCCAATGAAGTACTATTGCTACCACAAAAAACTAGGACAATATGTTTTAGCTGTGTGAATCTGAATTGTCATATAACAACTGAGATGCACCTAAATAATTTTTTGATTTTCTAACATATTCATATACAGTTGACGTCCACTATATTTACGATTTTACAGTTAGTCAGTGTTTTACGCATCCCGGTGCGGTAAAATGACAGGATAATTTTAAGCTTTCATAGACCTTGAAAGAAAATAGTTTCTTAGTAGTAATAATAGTATATTACAGTACAAGTGGAGAAACTGAGAATTTCGCTCACGCATTTGCCAGTTTTGCACACGAGCCGCCAGGCGAGTGTGCAAAGGCAAATAAGTGAGCGAAACGGTTTCTCCACGAGTGCTGTATAGCGTTTTGTTTAATCCTGCACTTATAATATCTAAAAAATTTCTGCAAATACAATTTTGATATGACAAACAAAAATTATTCAGTATAAAAAACGTAGGCAGGTTGTGTTGTTACGTTGCTATGGTTTGTTAATAACCAAAATTTAAATTGTCAATATTTTGACGCGTGGTTCAGTTTCCTGAATTTGCCTTATTAAATTGCTACAAAAATGGAGCAAACTGAAGAATTTGTTGTGCCCGACGACGTCCAAAAAGCTGCTGATGCCGCTACATTTCATTTGTAGCCAGAAAAGTCAAAGGGAAGATACATGAAAGAAATGGAAAAATTTCGTGAATGGATGAAGGCAAAAAAGGTACAAGTGATAACTGAAACTGTTGTTGTAGCCTATTTTAACGGCCTAATTGAGAAGTATGCATCTTCTTCGTTGTGGTCAACCTATTCAAGTTGAGGCAACAGAAAATTCCGTGACAGAAGGTACTGCAGGAACGGGAATCGTTGAAGCACATCAATTTTCCACTTCTGGCATTTTTAATGGAAGTAACCCAGTTTTCCAGAATTGTGTGGTTAATTTCTATACAAATAATTAAACAATAATGTAGTTAGTGTTCAAATAAAGTTAAAATGTTAAAAATGTTGTATTTTATTCTGGGCAGTGACAGTGGGCGAAAAATTACTTTCACTCACTACTTTCGCCCACCCGTTGCCATAAAAACAATCTGTGTGAGCAAAACAAATGGTTTCTTGCTTGGTATCTTAGGAAGAAACCACATGTTTCTATAACAGGATTAAACAAAGAGTATTTGCAAAAACGCTAGTTACGTACTTCTTAGTTCAGTTGAGTTTTGGAGAGATAGAGAAAAATTGGTATTGCCGACTTTGACTTTGACGTGTCAACGCGTTTATAAGGAAAATTTTTGAATTTAGAGCTTTTCCGCATCTGCATTTCCTATGATCGTCAAATTAAATTTAGATATGCTTACTTGCCGTATGAATGACGTTTCACTCTTAACTGCTTTTTGGTTGCAGAGCGTTGACGGTTTCATATAGGCATTGTTTGTCGCTTTGGGCGCGGAGTGTGGTTACTTTAAATGGTGCAATAATGACGCTTTCATGCGAGTCAGAGAGAGCAAGATAAGTAACGCACGCACTCGTTTCCAATTGTCGATATTTTCGACCGCAACCTTGCCTGTCGACTACGTTCTTCATTATCTACCCTCTGGGGATTTAACATCGTCTAGACCCGCTCGACAGATAGCACCTTAGATCGTTTCTCTCAGTTCTTCAAGCATTTTGTGGCAGTCGCATGGGCACGTTATCGGTGGCTTCGTTGAATGTCAAGGAATGGTTGATGAAATCCTCAAAGGTACTGCGTCTTTGGTAGTAATTTTAAAGCGCACAATGTGCTGTGAAGTGGTCATTTATATGACGAAGTGTCATATTTTTGCGTAATGTAGTTGCTGTCATTTAAACATAAGCTTTTGAATAGTAAATGCCGCCATTAAGTCAGTTTTGATTGTTTATCGTCAAGATTTATTGCATAATTAAAGTTGTTACAGTTTTTGAGTCAGTTAGATCATTATTTGCTGTCAAGGTTACCGTCTGTATTTAGATTAAACGTTGCACAATTAACAACACTAACCTTTATTGAGTATTTCATTTAATGTTCATTGTTCATGTACATCTTTCTACGTTAATATAGTTCATCTTCAATTAGCTGTGCTTTTTTTGGTAGATTTATGACGTTTGCATGTATAATTTTATGATGTTTTGCTTTGTAAAGGGGTTCAGGCAGCTGCAGGAAAATTCAAGCAAAATACGTTCAGAGCACCTGTACGAGGACCGTTGCCTAAGTGATGCCAAGGTTGGAGCGAAAAGTTTGGGTCACTGCTTCCACTTTCTCGGTAAACCCACCTGTGTTTTTCTCGATTTAGTAAAGTGGTGGTGCAATTAATTTAAAGAGCCCTTGCTTAGAAAACGGTATTACTATGCGGTGAATTGCACAGGATTTCGGTTTCAACAATTATGCAAGTCTTTCAATCAAAAGATATCAAAATTTGATATGATATATGACAAGTTACAATTATTCACATGACAGTCAAGGTCATTTAATCACCTAAAGTAGAAAAAAGTTATGGCTAATGGATTTAGAAATTGTGCTAGTTTTTTTTAATGTAGCAATAGTACGTTCTAGGATAACTTATTCAAGAAATTGATAAAGTGGAATGGACCTACATTAGATAACATATGATCGATAATGTTAATTATAGTGATTAAAGGTAAGTAAAATGTAAAAGTGGTATCGAGACGGCAGGACAAGTAAATCATTTTTAAGAAATTATACAAGGTGTTACAATATTCTTTACACAATTTAAGGGGTAATAGTAGTAATCAAAATTTAAATAAAAACAAGCAAACCGCGTGCTACGCGCTGCGAGTCTTGAATCGGCGCGCACGTGAAATAGGATACGCGAAAGGTCAAACTCCGATCCGAGCGCTAAGATAAGAAAAACAAAACAAATATAAACACCTGTGAAGCCGGAACGTGAGATTTTATTTTGTGCCACAGACACACATTAAGGAAAATTATATTATAGATATTGTGAACATAGGTGTAAAAATGTGGAATTACAGCTCCTGGAACGAGAAAAAGTTACGCTTCTGAAGTAGTACATTTCAATCTTTAGGAATTTCTGGAAAACGGCTGCTCTCAGCCATTTCAAACAACAGAATCTATTTATGTAAAGAAGGCCAAACTCTTCGAATATTTATCAGAATTGACTAAAATTTTGACTGTAAAAAGTTATGATAAAACGCTTCCCCATCACATAAATTAGCATTGCTGAACCATATATTAGTTTAAACGAACAAAATTCTTGTTTCTCTATAACCCTTGCCAGTGTTGTAGCTCACTTACGACGCATTTTCTGATCTTTGTTCATAGGAACCTTTTTTTTATTTTAATGAGTACCTACTATTACCTTTTAAAAATTACATTTTTTAACACCCTGTATATTTGAAAGCGGGTAAGAGCGAATTGCCGATTCTAAGATACTTCTTCTTTTCTGTAAACTTTTACTCGCTCGCACAAATAGAGAGCTCATATTAAATTTGGCAGTAGTAAGTTTAAGTTTGTAGTAACAATGTCCAAAACAAAGAACTTGGAAACCGAATTCTATATTTCATTATTCTTACTGCTACTAGGTGTCAGACTCGCCACGATGCATTAAATTATATCAGCATGCATATTTGGGAGTGTCTAAAATACTTACAGGTGAAAAATCGGCTGTTGTTTTATGGTTTGAACTGCTTGTTTGTGGAGTCTGCATCCTGTATTTTCGCAAATCTGTAAAAAAATAGTCTTGTTAAAAATGGTTGGTAAGGAATTTCGCTGCGATTTTTTAACTGAAGGATTCGGAAAATTAACAATCAATGGAGTTAGACATAAGGTATTTTGAATCTCATCACTTTTTACAATAATTTCCGGAGCAATATATTTATTTGTACAGAATTGTGCAACCTGGAATGCTCAAAGTCTGTACGAAAGAGGAAAGGTACATTATGATATTTATGAAATGAGAATGAATAACGAAATACTTGGTATAAGGTCATCTACAATACATAGTTGATGACCGCAGAGTACATTAGTCCGGCGATATAGTTCATCACAGCCGAAACATACGGATTATCGTTTCAACAAGAATGAAGCGAGTCACTCTCAAGTTTGTACTTCAGGATCAAGTAAGTCCTAGAAACATACATTTTATTCAAGTCTATGCAACTTCTGCATGCAAAGGCATATACTTTTTTTTTAACTAAAAAAAGATAAAGTTGAGAAAAATAACGTCAGCCGACTTTCAGTCCAGCAAATAAAGTGAGCAACATATCAAAAATACCCTTAATTTGATTTTTAATTTTTAAGCATTTGTAAAAAAAAATTAAAAATTACAAATTCTACAGAAACCGTACAAAATAGAGCGTTAGTTGAAAAAATAGGAGTTAATAAAAAAAAAACAACAAAAACCCATTTTCGAGGTATTCAACTGGACAATCATCAATCCCACATCGATACATATGTAAAGTTTGAAAAAATCGAGAAAACTGAAAAATCACAAGAATAAATACCATACTTCCGGTTATGCGATTTTCTTCAAAAGCTTGCTATCGCATCTAGATAGCACAAAAACTTATAAATCAAGTTTCAACATCATACCTCTTTTTGTTTATGAGATATGCTGTTCACACGCACACAGCCAGATTGACCAATGAACAAAAACAAGTTTTTGGGTTCAGGCGATCCTAAAACGTGAACATCTGTTGAATACTCGATTTCGAATTTTTGGGTTGAATCCAATACCTCCTATATTGTAAAAGGAAGTAAATATATTTACTGTTTGTCAGAAGCAGTTTATGCGCATGCCGATATTTATTTAATTGTTACGAGGCCCTGTTAAATGTCCATTTTGCTCATAATGTAGGTACTTGAATTAGCTAAGAAAATCTATTCCATTTATTTCTAGTAGCCTTAAAATTTCCCAATTTGTCGAGATTTCCGGAACACACTTTGTACTGTATACAGAAAAAAATTGGAACTTTAAGCCATATCTGGAAAGCAACGAAATGAAAATTAAAACTAGTAATATAAATCGAATCAAAAATTAGCAGTATTGAACAAAAATTCTAGTGATTATTTTAAGCAGTCCTATCAGCCAATAGTAATGAGAAAAAAATTCAAATCGACCAATAGCATCAAAATTACACTGACTATTTGCTAGTAGCAAATTACAGCGACTATTTTTTCAGAAACCATTCAAATCGTTCTTCTGCAGTATCACAGCTAGTTAAAAGTGGAGTAGGTAAACAGCAGTTGTTAAAAATAACAGGACACTCATCTGGAGGCTCCATCAAACCCTATCTACCACTTGAACTGTTTAAAAAATACCACATTCGTGGTGTTATTTTTTTTAATAATTTTAACTAGATTAGCACTCATCTTTGTTGCTAATCTTTGTTGCTATAAGAAATCCCACTCGTGGACTTCGTCCACTCGTGAAATTTCTTAATAGCAACAAAGATTCGTGAATCTAGTTAAAATTATCAAAAAATTATCACCACTTATGTAATTACTGTTGACTATCTGAACTACCCCATATAAAACGAACTGCAAAATTAAAACTAGTAAAAGAAATCACATCGACAATTAGCAGTATTGAACAATAATTCCAGTGGCTATCTGAACTACCGCATATAGAATGATTTTAAATTCTCCCCCCTTGTTTACATTGTATCTAAGTTGATTGATAACTAACTGAAACAAAATGAAGTGCTTGGATAAATAAAATTACTTGCAAAAACCTAATAAGCAGAAAACTTTATGTCAAACATAACAACATTGTTGCATAAGTACAAACTTTCTAACAGTCGTTGTTAAAATATTAGTTGGTTTCGTATTAATCATATTGATCTCCGTACCTAATAGGGACGGGAGCCAATGCATGGTATCCTCCCACCCCTGCTACTATTTAAACAAATGATAAACGTATGTTTCACTAACACAAGATCTCCTAACAAGCGACAATGTCACTTTCAAATCAATGTGACAGAAAAATATTTAAACCAGTATTTTCACAACATACATACCTACTCGTTCTCTTGTGCCAACAGTAACTGGACCGTGTTGTGGAATTTGTTGATATTAGTTGTTTGGGTTGCAGCTGGAACAAGAAGTTCTAATGACTCTAATGCTTTAAAGAAACATTAAAAAAATTATATTCGCTGTTTGAGTAGTATCTACGCATACCGAAATTCATTTATTGGTTACAAGACGCTGATAAATGTCCAAAGTGCTCATAATCTCCTTGAATTTGCTAAGAAAATCTATTCTATTTATTTGCAATACTAACAATTGTTATAACTGACATATTGAAGTAAGTGTATAAACACGCACAATTGTTCGTGTTTCAAAAGAAAGTAGCCTTAAAATTTCCCAATTTGTAGACATTTCCGGAACACACCTTGTACTGTATACAGAAAAAAATGCAACTTTAAGCCATATCTGGAAAGCATCGAACTGCAAAATTAAAACTAGTAATATAAATCACATCAAAAATAATCAGTATTGAACGAAAATTCCAGTGATTATCTGAACTACCCCATATAAAATAATTTTAAATTCTCCCTCCTTGTTTACATTGTATCGAAGTTGATTGATAACTAAATAAAACAAAATGAAGTGCTAGAATAATAAAATTACTTGCAAAAACCTAGTAAGCAGAAAACTTTATGTAAAACATAACAACATTGTTGCATAAGTACAAACTTTCGAACAGTCGTTGTTAAAAATTTAAAATATTAGTTAGTTTCGAATTAATCATATTGATCTCCGTACCTACTAGCAACGGGAGCCAATGCATGGTATCCTCCCACCCCTGCTACTATTTAAACAAATGATAAACGTATGTTTTCACTAACACAAGATCTCCTAACAAGCGACAATGTCACTTTCAAATCAATGTGACAGAAAAATATTTAAACCAGTATTTTCACAACATACATACCTACTCGTTCTCTTGTGCCAACAGTAACTGGACCGTGTTGTGGAATTTGTTGATATTAGTTGTTTGGGTTGCAGCTGGAACAAGAAGTTCTAATGACTCTAATGCTTTAAAGAAACATTAAAAAAATTATATTCGCTGTTTGAGTAGTATCTACGCATACCGAAATTCATTTATTGGTTACAAGACGCTGATAAATGTCCAAAGTGCTCATAATCTCCTTGAATTTGCTAAGAAAATCTATTCTATTTATTTGCAATACTAACAATTGTTATAACTGACATATTGAAGTAAGTGTATAAACACGCACAATTGTTCGTGTTTCAAAAGAAAGTAGCCTTAAAATTTCCCAATTTGTAGACATTTCCGGAACACACCTTGTACTGTATACAGAAAAAAATGCAACTTTAAGCCATATCTGGAAAGCAACGAACTGCAAAATTAAAACTAGTAATGTAAATCACATGGAAAATTAGCAGTGTTGAACAAAAATTCTAGTGATTATCTGAATTACCCCATATAAAATGATTTAAAATACTCCTCCCTTGTTTACATCGTATCTAAGTTGATTGAATAAAACAAAATGAAATGATTGAATAAATGAAACTACTTGGAAAAACCTAATAAGCAGAAAATTTAATCTAAAAAATAACAATAGTGTTCCACACAAACTGTCAAACAGTCGTTGTTAAAATATTAGTTGGTTTCTTACTAATCATATTGCTCTCCGTACCTAATAGGGACGAGATCCAATGCATGGTATCCCCCACTCCCGTTGCTATTGGAACCAATGGTAAACGTATGTCTTCCCTAACAGAATATTTAACAAGCGACAATGTCACTTTCAAATTAAGGTGTCAGAAAAATATTTTAAAAAGTATTTTCACAACATAAATACATACCTATCGACTCAGGGCGACGCAAGTGAGCCAGTAGTAGGGTTTTAAAATTTTTATAAGTGACTTTTTTATGTGGATTTTTTGTTGATAGCTAACCTCAAAAATTAACTTGACTCACAAAATGGATCATTCTTTTACAAATTGCATTAAATGAATTATTTCGCGCCCAATTTGGGTGCAGAACGCTAGTAATTAATATTAAGCGTATACCAAAAATTTGATTTAAATTTGTATTTGTTTCAATTTAATATTTATAGAAAATTTGCGGTCTATAGTTATATTGAGAACCTTTCGGTGTGTAAATAAATCAACATTTATGCATAGCTAATTTTTGCCTCCTTTACCTTTTGATATAATCTTTATATACAGTGTGCCCCGGATAGGCGAAACGGCTCTTGTGAAGGGTAAAAAAATTTCGATTTAAATTTTTTATTTTTTGGGGTTCAGCCGTGCTTGGTTAAAGGCAAATTTCTAACATAATTTCAGTTTTGAAAAATCAAGTATGCCTTGGAAATTTTCAAAAAACCTATTTTTTTGTAAAGTAAAGTGCCTTTTATGTGACAAATACTACAAAAAGTTATTAATAAAAGTTGTTTAGAATCAACATTTAGGCCCCTATACCAAATTTCAAAATCCTCGGCTAACTTTGATCTCGCACAATTTATTTTATGTTTAGGTCCCAAATCAAAGAATTTTACTTTTAACTAAGATTTTTATTGAAAAAACAAATAGTTTTAGCAAAGTTTTTTATTTCATAATAAAAAAACTTTGTTAAAAATAAAATTCTTTGATTTGGGAAATAAACTTGAAAGAAAATGTGAGAAATCAAAGTTGGCTGAGGATTTCGAAATTGGTATAGAAGCCGAAATATTGATTCTAAACAACTTTTTTTAATAACTTTTTGTCGTATTTGTCACATAAAAGGCACTTTACCCTACAGAAAAATGGATTTTTTGAAAATTTCCAAGGCATACTTGATTTTTCCAAACTGAAATTATGTTAGAAATTCGCCTTTAAACAAGCAGGGTTGAACCCCAAAAAATTAAAATTTAAATCAAAAATTTTTTACCTTTTACAAGAGTCGTTTCACCTATCCGGGGACACACTGTATATAATTCTTCTGTACGTCTGTATGTAACTGAACTCCTCCTAAATGGCTGGACCGATTTTGATGAGATTTTGTGAGTGTTTGAATGGGTCCCTGGATAGTTTAGATTCGCAATTGGACCCGGTAGGTGGCGCTGCAATTGGGTTCTATGATTTTTTTAAAATTTTTAGACGGTTTTTTTTTATTTTTTGTAAGATTTCTCGCATATTAGAATATGTAACCCCAAATTTCAGCCCTCACCCCCCCCCCCCTAATATTTTTTAAAATGAAAAAATCGAAAATTAAGATGTCGATAAAACGTTTGCTGAATCCGCTAATAGCAGGCAAACCAACGTTCGGGCAGAACAACGTCTGTCGGGTCCGCTAGTACCTATTGTATAATATTGTATTGTAAGGAAATGTAACACAACAGGGCTAATGGGTTGTCTGTAACCCATTTTAGGATACTTTCTGGGCAGACACCCCCACTGCACATTCAACATCAATATTTTTCCGACTTAACATCAAAAAGTAACAAGAGATTAAATAACATGAATAAATGACTCTTTATGAATAGAGACCTGCCAGCTCATAACAACGTAGCAAAAATTTGATTTGAAACTCAGTAACAAAATCTGTGCATTTAGGATCAATACTTGATTCATTTAACATAAATCTTTTACCACGTTAAATGTTAAATGCCGACGATATTTTTTATTGGTCTTTCCCCAGCAGGCACATGCGCATTTAAAATAGATCGAAAAGACATTTACGTTGTTAAAATGCGTTATTCGTTATAAATTAAAGGCAAAATTTTAGTCCAATAGTTAACATGATTTTCTGAATGTGAATTAAATGTGATTTTTAGTATTTTTACCTGCTTTTACAATAAAGGAAGTATTGGATTCACCCCAAAAATTCAAAATTGAATTTTCAACAGATCCGCACGTTTTAGAGTCCCCTGGACCCAAAAACTTGTATTTGTTCATTGGTCTGTCTGTGTGTCTGTGTGTCTGTCTGTCTGTCTGCCTGTCTGTCTGTCTGTCTGTCTGTCTGTCTGTCTGTCTACCAGTGAACAGAATATCTCAAAAACGAAAAGAGTTATGGTGTTGAAACTTCATATATAATTTTGTGTACTATCTAGATGCGACAGCAGGCTTTTCAAGAAAGTCGCATAACTGGAAGTATGGTGTTTACTCTTGTGATTTTTCAGTTATTTTCGATTTTTTCAAAAACGGTTAGAACGATTTTTTTTAAACTTTACATTTTTATTATATTTTTAATGTGTAATGATGTAAAATATCTGATTTTCCAATGGAATACCTCTAAAATTGGTTACTTTTGTTTTTTTTCTTTTTTTTTATTAACTCCTATTTTAAATAGAACACCCGGTATATTATTACATTTTCGAATACAACTTAAAATTTTAGAGAAAATTTGCCTCTTGAACTAACGCTCCATATTGTAAGGTTTCTGTAGAATTTATAATTTTTGAAAAAATTTTGACACATGCTTAAAAATTAAAAACAAATTTCTGGCTAATTATAAAATCACTGTAAAAGGAAGTTGTGTAACGTTAATATAAAATTCCTTTTAGCTTAGTAGTAGATATAACGTTGTCGAAACAACGTGATAATAACGTTTTTGCATTTCGTTTTTATATCCATGATTTTAAATGTATTTTAGACCAGTGGTTAATGTTAAATGTTGATATGACGTTCACAAAAACACGTCAGTTGTACCCTTCTTTAGTGCGTGTGCTCAGCGTGCCTATCACGCATTAGGTCATTATTCACTTGATAATGCTGACAATTGAAAGGCGTTGTGCTGCCACACCACAGTGGAATGTTTCCATATGCTAATAAGCCGTTCTCTCTCTTTGGTGATCTAGATGCACTGTTTAGGTCGCCATTTGTGTCGCTGATAAAATCGGAAAATCTGTGAGTCGGAACGTTGTGTGTTTATTATTCCAGTTTGACAGAAGGCTAGCAGAATTGCGTCTCATGTTCCACTAAGCTTAATTTTCTTCCCATTTAAGATACAACGGCTGTCGACTTTGGATGGAATTACATAGTGTTGAAGCAGCGTTGCTCGAACTATTTTCAGATTTCGTTTATCAAATGATGTCGCCGTTTTATGCAGTTGGGCTGGGCACAGTAAAGATTATTCAGACGAAAAGTATCATTCTTCTGTAGTTAATATTTAACCTAAGTAAAATATCAATTTTGTATCCACTAAAACGTCGTTTCAACTTAAAAGAAAAGTAACCTGCTTATAACGTTAACACTTAACTAAACAGTAACGTTAATAAAACGTCATTACAACGTATAACTCACGTAGATTTTCTGTTGAAAAGGCAACGACGTTACAACGCTAACATATTGATAAAAGTTATGCAAAACATGACGTTTAAAAGGCGTCGGCTTGACAATCAAACCTAGAAAACAAGTTAAATAGTCGGCAAACATGTTGAAAACATAGTTTCTTGGATCGCAATTATAACGTCCACACATAACGGTCTTGTTTGGTCGTAACTTAAACGTTGGAAGACCGCCACATACTGACATAGAATCAACCACGTAACGTTGAAAAACTGTTTGATTTTCGCGACACTTTGACGTTAAAATAACGCTTGGTCCCAAGTTAGTTTCAACGTTAGTTCAACGTGTCTGTACACACTGGGTCTGAGGCAAAATCGGTTTCATACTACTCTAGTGTAATGGTACGTACTCGATTTGACTACATGAAGTTTTAAAATGATATTTTATTTTTCGAGTTATGTTTCAGCATAATGAAAGGCTGTTTTGGAAAAAAAGCACTAAAAGCACTTTCTTTCTGTTGAAATACAATATTCTTTAAATACTACAATTAGTAGTTATAAGATAAGAATTTATTGTTAGTTTTAAAGTCCGACCAATGATTTTTTTTTCAGTTATGAGTTACTATTGTAGCGGATGTCTAAAGAATAATATTTTATTGTCTAAACCAAGGCACGTAAACTTAGGTATGCTCCTAACCAGTATTTCTGTTCGTCGACTACCCGCGGGCCGGAGTACGTGTGACGTCACACGAGGATTCGGCCGAGCAACCGTCTGGTCTTTTAGCATTAACATTAGTGTTGTCTTTTTTAATAAATACGTGCGTGGTGTACTTATACAGCTGTCATTTTTCGCAGAGAGAAATATTATTGACAAGTGAATTAATAAAGGTATGTATAGGGGTATATATGGGTACCCAAGTACAGTAGTTCTGTAACAATACAGTCGTGTTTCTTTAACTGTAATTTATATTGTTCTGAATTTCTGCAGATACCTTGTAATTGCGCGGTAGCACTTGGTTGAAATATTTTTGAGAAAAACAAAGGCCTGATTTTTTTCTTTTTTCCGAAAGAAAGACACAAACCATTTGGATGCAAAAATGGGCAGGAAAAGATAAATTTAAACCAAATAATAGTAAAGTTTGTCGAGGACATTTTCAAATGACTTTGAAGATCATGCAATGAAGCAATAAACTTTTTGAAAGAATGAACGTGACATACGAAATAATGCGAGAAGGTATGTACAAGGACTGGTACTACAAAATCAGAAAGAAGAACAAAATTTAGAGCAAAAATCTATCTCAGCTGTAATTGCAAATAATATAAAACGTGAATATTTTACCCAAATTGCAATGTTGAAATAAATTATTGATCACTCTTCCAGGTATGTATTAGGGTGTATTTTTAATGTTGCTCCATTTATAGGTTTATGGTTTTCTTTAGGATTGTCAACCTCCCGTAAATGGCAATCGACACTTAATATTAAGAAAGGAAATGGCTGCTACATCCATGTTGGTAATTGAAACCTTAGTATAGTCGTTTTGCAATATGATGAAATAAATTTCAAAAAAATATTAATGCGACAAAGAAGCTGACCAAATAATGGTTATTCTCAAGCAACTGCAAGTTGTCAAAGCACGCAGTTTATGTGAGAAATGGAAAGAACCTGATTTGCCAATTTCGACACAAAAGTCTCGCCAGAAATTCTAACAGTTTATATACCAAATTACACAATATCGGTTTTGAAGTAGTCGCAAGTGCTAGTGATTGTGGACCAACACATATCGGCTTGTGGAAATTAAAAAAATAGAAACATCTTGGATTTGGCACCCAACTACTAATTTAAAAAAATTTTGCCGATGCCCCTCACATGCTTAAATTAATCAGAAATTGGCTGCTTGATAGCGACTTTATTTTAGATGAGGGATTGAAAATTAAAAAGAAACCACTAGAAAAACTTCAAGAAATGAATACCAAAGTTCTGTTTTTAAATTAACAAAACTTCATTTGGAATACCAAGGCTCACAAAGACAAAACGTATTTCTGGCAGCGAATCTGTTGGCACATTCAACTGCTGTGGTATTAAAACGTTGTAAATATTCGGAAAATAAAGAGCAGTATCATGTATCTCACTTTATCGAATTAATGAATAATTGGTTCGATGTTATGAACTCTTACATATCCTTCGCAAAAACTGTATATAAAATCTGATTACGGCAGAAAAGACGTTAAAGAACAGCAAGACGAAGTATTAGACCAAACATTCGAAGCTGATCTTAAAATGCGTTGTTCTAATACAAGAAAGAAGTTTCAAAAGGGAATTTTAATGTGTATAAGTTCTGTACGAGGCTTGTTTCATTATTTAAAAGAAGAATACAATAATGCTTACGTTTTAAACCACAAAGCAAATCAGGACACATTGGAAAATCCCTTTTGCCAAATTTGCACCAAGGGTGGGCTAAATGATTATCCAGTCCTACTAGACCTTAAATAGACTAAGAGTAATCATTTTAGGTTGATATTTGTTCCGGATTCTGTCTTTTCTCTTTAAAAGTAGCTTTTCTATTAGTATACCCTACGATATATAAGAGGCCCCAGCTAATAGACCTTTATTTAAAGATTTTAAACCCAATAAACTATATACTTATATATTATTAATGGTATACTTTTACCTAGATTTTGATGATATTAGTTTGCAGATTACAGTCAATTGTTTCGCATATCAATATTCAACGTTTTTATTTTGAATGGTACACCCTGCCCATTTTGATAGGATTTTTTGTTCTCTTTCTTTTGGTATATCATAAGTTAGGGTTTTCGTGGAAAATACTGCCAAAAAATTCTAAAAATGTAAAATGCTAGGTTTCCATGGAAATTCGTATTTAAATCTACAAGTCTAGAAAACAGAAGTAAAAAAGAACAACTTTTGCTGATGATTGTCTTTATTAATAGTACAGTAAAATTGTCGTTTTACCTTAAAAAAATTTGCCGCGGCGATTCCTCTTGCCCAGTGGTTTAGGGTCATTAGAGAAGTGTAAAACCAAAAAGGCGTCACCCCACCCCTTGCCAAACAACCGCCATCTTGATAATAATTGAATTTGTTTTTTCTCGCGATCCATTGGTCGCACAGAAAAAGTTATTGAACAAAAAATATTGGAAATACAATTCTACACATTTTTTATCCTTGCCGTGATACCGAGAAGTTGGTATTTAAAATGGTAGAGGGCGACAAAGTTACCAAAAATCTGTTTCCGCCATTCTAGAGCTGTGGAGGTGATTTTTCCGAAAATTGCGAATGTGGAAGTTGTAGTGCTTGAAAAAATATACACGAATCTCTTTTAATAATGTGATTGATTTAAATAGTCTCCGAGTGACAGCCCTTCAAAGTCCGCGCAGCGCGGAGAAGTTGGGAGATGTAAATTATTTATATCCCGCACTTATTATAACTAACGAGATGCCATGTCTGCCATTTGGCTAACATAAAGAAAACCATTATCGCTCGTACTATTATCCATTTTTAATCAGAATACAATCACGAAACGGCACTCGCAATCGTATTCACGGATAAGTTGTGAGCTCTTTTTTCAATAAAAGTTTTAGCAACATTTCTATCATGGTCGATAATAACTCGGTTGTGTCCGAGGCTCCGAACCAAAACGAAGAAACAGCTCCAAAAAAAAACGTGTTTGAGTAGACTACAATATATCTTAGGGTTTATGCAAAAAGAAATTACTTTCAATATACGAGCCCAGAATCAAATCATTTGGCACAGTTAAGATTTTTTCGGTATCTTTATTTTGTACCCGCAAAATAAAATCTTCTTGGTCAATATTCTTAGTAATTGTAAACGTTTTTAGCAGTATTATAACAGCTTTAACAATAACAAATTAGAAAAAGTAGCCGGGAAATACTAACTTTAATAAATATTATACGCCAAGTGAATTAAACATATGTTTATTCACGAAAAGATGTTGAGCTCACTCGCACTACGTGCTCTTGAGCTCATATCTTTGAGTTAATAAATGTTTTTATTCAATTTTGACGAAATTTTGAATAAAAAATTTAAAAAAAAACAAATTAAGATATAAATTTTCCCATTCATCGTCGATTTGATCTAAATTTTGAAATTATATATTACACACTACAAAGAGAAAGAATATTGAATGTAAATATTTGTAGATAATAAAAATATGTTGTTCTTCATTGAAACTTTTTTAATTCTCTAGTGAATTAAACTTTTTTAATTTTCTAGTGAATTAATAAAACACTTTTATTTCACTTGTAAATCATAGACTGTTTATGAAGGTTTTGGAGTTAATAATGTCACTTTAAACTGTCAAAATTGAATAAAATAAATTACCGATTCATTTCATTTGGCCCAAACGATCAAAATATAATTTCGTTCACCGTAGCATGTTTTAGTTGAAGTGAAACAAGCTGTTTGTTGTTTAATAACATATAGACAGTCGGGTGTCTGTATTATTTTTGTAGAAATGGCACGTGGTAAAGCAATTGTCGATTTGTTGAATTTTGGTCATTCCTGTGGCAAAATTTACAAACAATTGCAATGATCATATTATATAATAAATATTACACCAGAAAATTTAAGAGCTTTACGAATCTGAGCCAAATGATATCATTCTGGGCTCATATACTCCTTTCCCATCTATTTCATTTCTTTTACCGATACCAATTTCTCGGTATCGCGGCAATGACCAAAAATGTGTAGAATTTCTGTAGGTTGTGAAAACCTATTCACATTGAAACTACTTGAGTGACGTGACGATTTTATTTCGCAAAAGAGAAATGGTTACTTCGCTGCGCCGGAATATATCGTACATTTCCCACGCTGCGCGGACTTTGAAGGGCTGTCACTCCGAGACTATTTAAATTAATCCCATTATTAAAAGAGATTCGTGCATATTTTTTCAAGCACTACAACTTTCACATTCGCAATTTTCGAAAAAAAACCACCCCCACAGAGCTAGAATGGCCTAAACAAATTTTTGGTAACTTTGTTGCCCTCTACCGTTTGAAATACCAACTTCTCGGTGTCGCAGAAAGGATAAAAAATGTGTAGATTTTTATTTCCAACATTTTTTGCTCAATAAGTTTTTCTGTGCGACCAATGGATCGCGAGAAAAAACAAATTCAATTGTTATCAAGAAGGCGGCTGTTTGGCAAGGGGTGGGGTGACGCCTTTTTGGTTTTACACTTGTCTAATGACCCTAAAGCACTGGGCAAGAGGAATCGCCGCGGCCAATTTTTTTAAGGTGACGGGGTATTTTCCGACAATTTTACTGTACTATAAGTAGATAATTAAACGCATTTATACGTCAGATTTCGTTGTTAATAATGGCAGAAATTAACGAAAGAGTTGATATGCTACAGATCTATTATGAATGGCGTAAAAAGGTGCTGCAGCATTACGAATGTATCGCTTACGATTTCCTTTAAAAATTTTTTCCTCTTGAGCTATTTTAAAGATCACATTTTCCTCACAGTTTCCGATTACGTATAAGAGAGGGGGCTAACTATATTCCAGCTGATATACTACTCCGCTAAGTAGAAAGTGTAAAAGAAAGGTGTCAACCCTGTATTGACAATAATGGACTACATTTTGAACAATTTTTGTAAACTACTTAAGAATGTTCTTGTATTTAATTTCTCTCACGTACTATGCATTTCTTTCTAATTTGTTTTTAAGATTACATTCTTTCATAATGTCAATTTATAGCTGTTAAACAAATTATAGTTGCCTATAATGAAAAAAATGGTAAACTAAATCATTCATTAATGATCGAATTAAAAACATTCATCAGCAAAGATTCTTCTTTGTTCACTTCTGGTTTCTAAGATTTCTAGATTTAAATATGAATTTCCATGGAAATCTAGATTTGATACATTTTTAGAATTTTTTGGCAGTATTCTTTACGGAAACCCTAACTTACCAAAAGAAAGAGAATTAATAATTCTATTAAAATATATAAAAATATACAGAGTGTTCTATTTAAAAAAAAAGGTTTTATTGATACTCAAAACAGTTTACTGTAATCTGCAAACCAATATCGACAAAATCTAGGTAAAAGTAGAGGGCTATAAGCTGGGGCCTTTTTATAGATCAGACTGTATATTTCAGTATAACAGCAAATTCATCTAGATTGTGTTAAAACGTAATCTGCATCAATATAATTATGAATAGATAATCTGGCTTCAATTAATTTAATTATATCCCTAGGAATATCGGAGGAATGGTTCAGCGTAATAGGTACCAATACTGTTGCACAAAGCAATGTCGAAGAATGTCTGATTGGAAACGTGTTAAGACAAGCACAAGTGGACACGCAGCTTTCTCAAGCCGCCATATCAGAATTTAAGAAATACATAGATGATAGCAAATCAACTGCATCGGAGACAGTAAATGTAGATGCACGACAAAAACTTTTGCCAACAGCTACTTTAACTACAGAGGCGGGTGGATTGCAAAATCTGGTAAAATGGATTGCCGGAAAGTTAAAAGCGACACATCCACATCTATGTCAATATACTCATCTTGTAAAGAAAGATCACTGTTGCAACTTACCAATTACCAAGTTGAATTGGTCATCTGTCTTTCTGTGGCTTAACCGAACCATCAGAGGAAATGAAAGATAATATAAAACAATTGGTTCAAACATATTTTAGAAACAACGTTAAAGAGAAAAATATATCCAAATTAACAAAAAAATTCTTAAAAGTTCTAAAATTGACCCGGCATCGGCAATTGTAAAGCGTTTATAAGGTAACGCATTTTTATGAAAATACATTTTTTGAACATGCAACTTGAAGAAAACAAAAGACAAAACTGTAAAAGGAAACGGTAAAATGGAGACATTATTAACAAAAGAATTAAAAAGCTATCTATCTAAAGAAAATATGTATGTGGTCCCGTGGAATTCGTTATAACCGAGTTCTACTGTATAATATTGTGTGCAGCTTTTCAAAGCAATTGTTTTTTATGCAACTCAATTTACTTGAGAAAATTATTATTTGTTTTAAATTACATTTCATTTTAGTTAATAACAATAGTATATACGATAGATATTTCTTATAATTATTTAAGTTTTGCTTTGTATAGCAGTATTAAGATTTATAGTATCGTGTGTAAAAAACCCATTTAGGGCAGGCCTTGGAAAAAAAGATAAAAAATTTAGTCATGTCTTAAGTCTCTAGGTGAATGTGAGATTGCATTTTTTGATGAACACATTTGTCACTGTGACAGGCAAAAATTTACACTGCATTAAGTTTACTTGTATCAACCAAAAAGAAAAATAAGATGGCAAATACATAACAACAACGACTGTATTAATCATAACAGTAAAAAAAAGATTTTTATTAAGTATTTTGTACATTTTTGGGAAAATAGTTCAAGATCAAGATGTAATTGAGTTCTCTCTGACATGGTAGTTCATTTGCTTCTATTGGTATGTATCAAGTTACGGCAAACTTCCATTTGAACATCGCATACTGCGAATGTATTGTTTTTAGACTCAGGATACTAATGAAACATTAACCAATGTTCGCTTTTTTAAGGTAAACCCTAATTTCTAAATAAAATTTTCTCCAATTGGTTTTGTACCATCTTCTGAAGCAATGTTGCGAGTACCCTTGGAAGCATACAATTCCGAATTTCTTTTTAAATTCGCGAAGAAACAGCTTCCACGCCACACGTCGCTATCATTTGAAAGTATTCGAATGTGACGTATTTGCGCCAGTCTTGGCGTGTGCGCGCAATACTGCAAACCCATTACGAGCATACCTAATAAGTGTACATGCCTTAATCTAATCTACACTTATTATTCACAGATAACCATTACATTCATCCTTTTAATCCGATGCCGACAATACAGTTTTCTATATCAAATAAAACTATATTAAAAATTTTGGTTAATTTAAATTGTTAGGTGGAACCACAACGGCATATCTGACCATACTCATTATTATGGCCAACTTTTCGTCTAAAATACATATTGAACGGAGTGCTTATATATCTTTGATAATAATATTTTTAAGAAATGCAATGGATAAATGATACTGGTATTCATTAATATTAGTAGGAAACCATCAAAAGTACAAAAGATTTATATTTCCAAACCATTGTGCAGAAACCATTTCTGTCGCCTTGTTCGTCTACGATAACAGAAAATATCGCAACAAAATGCTATAGCCCACAACTGCTAAAAATATTTTGCTCTTCCATAAGACTAGGATGTACTAGAAGAAAAATGTAAGCTGGTCCCATGGAGCAGAGTTTAACTTGTTATATAGGGCTTTTTATCGATTTTGTCTTCATATCAGAATTAAAGAAAATTTAATCGTTATATTTCTTCGCAATCGCCGCAGCAAAAAATAATCGGATTAATCTTGATAACTACTTGAAGTCCCTTAAAGTTCGTTTGAAAAGCAACAAATTAGATAACCGCATTGTTTAATTGTTGTACATTCTGTAAATGATTTATAGCAAGAGAAAAAAACACTCAGTTCTTTACAATCTGATGGGTATTTTTCTTTTTAACTATAATGGTTTTAGTATTGAGACCCGACAACTGGATGTAAAAATATAAATTTCAATTTACTATCTTAAAAGTAATCTACGATATACTACTCAAGTTTTCCTTGATACTAACTGCAATGGTTTATGTGTAAGTTGTTTTTGGAATTTTTGTTGATCGCTTCCAATAACTTTATCTATTTGCACAGCGATAACAGAAAATCCTCGTTCATTGAATTTATAGCAAGTATAGGTTATCATTAAGTACTTTGTTTTTTGCACTTCTCATTATGTTGCTATGCAGAAAATAGTAAAGGGTTTTTATTTTGCAACGATTAGGTCCATTTTAAGAGTGGCAAATATCACAGTTAAAAAATATACATGGGTTTTGTTAAACAGCTTTTGCATTTTAAAAAAACCAATTCAAAACTTGCTATTGGCTAGGACATTCAACACTTAAAAGCATACATAGCAAGCGATTTTAATAAGTTTTAGGTATATATATAAACGATAAATTTGGTTAAATGGGACATGTGTTAAGTAAGTATTGCTACTGGTAATATTAAAGTTGGGTTTTGGAATCGACGTTTTTCCTCTAGATTAAGACAATCATCTAAGAGTTAATTAATAGTCTACTTAGATTTAGAGCTGAAATATTGAATAACCTCTTTCTAGATAAATCTAGGTAAATCTTTGCTCGCGTATTGGAGACACACTGAAATTTAAAATTGAGGTTTTTGTGGAAATCGACGTTTGGAACTAAAGATTTCCAAATCAATTTTATAAAGATGTTTTTTGTACCGACGTGGGTGGGTTAGTGAGCTTGACCGATTTTGCTCAATTTACGTCAGAGTGTACTTTCCTTGAATATATAATTTTTTTGAAATGTTTGTATGACAGACTAAGAATTTAAATGGTTGTAAACCAATTAACAGAAGTGGAATCGTATTCAACCGGAGTTTTTTTTAAATTAAAAGTACTATATCGTGCTATCCACACCACTAAAAAGCTATGAAAGTAATCGGAAACTTCACGAAGAAGTTTGTTTTGAAGAATGGAAAAAAACAATTTAACGCAATGATTTAAAAATGTGTCGACGACGACTTGTAATACAGAAAAAGCTGTGCGATTAGTAGCGGTAGGAGAATGATACCTTCTTGTAAGTCAACAATTTTGAATATTTCTGAACTGATATGTAGCACTGTAAAAAGGATGTAGATCTTGAAAGTTTCACTAATCTATCAGGGTTTCACTGTCTGTTTCAAGTTTTATGTTTTGAAGAATGCCAGGGTGGTTTAGTAATATTTTTTCTATATATAAATAAGCAACGAATAAAATATTTTGTTGTTTAAAAGAGAACTAATTTATATTTCCCTTGTTAGCTGCTGTCTCATTAAAATATGATTGGGTAAATAGAGACTTCCAATCCATTACAACTGTTTGGAAAGTTTATTGCTGATTTGCCTCCAAAAATGGTTGATAAATGATCACATACATATCTGTTTAATTTGATATTTACTATGAGTTGCAAAATTGCTTTGATTATAATTCAAGATGATACGAAAACTAAGTTTACTGTCAGCTACTGCTGTTTATACTTCTAATTAAATGTTTAATAGCTTAATAGCTTTTTGGTATGGGAATATCCTCCCTCAATTTCTATATGTAAATGCATCCACTACCTTAAAACATAACTAAAGTAACTCCAGTTTGTGATGTGCTTATCAAAATAGAATTAACAATTCAAATTAGCATTACCTTTCGCTTGAAAACTTTCTGACGACCTCTAATATATTCTTCAGAATTATGTCAGCAACTGCACAATGATGCTCTGGTCTATATAAAACCTATGCTACTAGATTAAACACCTTCACATTAGGTAATAATTCGCTACATAGGAAAACTACAGAAATTGGTAGATATGTTATCATCATATAAAACGATTAGATAAGGGTTTTCGATTAATATAAATCAATGTTTCATTGTTTGCCCAACAGGAAAAAAAGTAACAGGACAAATAAAAGCTAAATTGGTTGAATACTATCTACCGATAAAGTGTTATTTTAAGAAATAGAGGTTATAAGAACATTAGCCTTCAAATTCAATGTAAATATTTCTAAAACTTTACTAAAGATTGTTTCTTCACATGAGATCAGAAGGTGATTAAAACCATGTTAGCAAAAACCTGAGCGAAATATATCACTTCTTATAAAAGTAAAACGTCGCAGTTTTATAATTTAACAAAAGCTCATGCAATGTATTGCTACACTTTGTAGAGTATTAGTGCTGCATCATTATACATCGTTCACCAAACTGAAATAATTAATTCACTCCCCACAAATTTGTGTGTTCCTACAACCGGTTTCACACGCTACAAATTTATAAGAGCGCACCAAGTTTCAAATATTCTCATGTGAAAATAAATTCTAGGGAAACTATTGGCAACAATCATCTCTGAATCTTTTTTTGTGGCGTGATATAATTCATATTCTTATTTGGATATTTCGCCACTCTAAAAATTAAAAATTATAAATAACGAACGTAACGAGGGCAGATTGTCCCTCTAAATTGTATTCTATCTCTGACTAGAGCTTGACTCGCTCTTTTCATGATATTACTAGAACGTGCACTTAGATATGGTGCTATGAGTCTAAACCCTTTTGGAATAATACAACTATTTCTACAACGACATAGTAGCTTGGTGGAGATAAGTCGATGGTGTTATTGCAATTTGGCTTCATGATATGGAGAAAGTGGACAAATTTATTGAACATATTTGCAGTAAAGACACCTTCATCAAATTCACATTAAACACAGAGCTAAACAATCAGTTACCATTTCTCGATACACTAATCACACACACAATAAATTTTGAAAGATCAGTATACCGTAAGAAAAGCAACACTAAGAAGTACTTACATTGTAACTCCAACCATTTTGAAAACATAAAGACGGATGACGTAAAAAGCCTCTTCGACAGAGCCATAATTGTTTGCTCTAATGATGAAATTTTCAAAAAAGAGAAAGAATTTATTATTAATATTTTACAAGATAATGGCTATCCAGAGACTCTTGTTCGGAACATTTTTAATACACGAAACAATGCCACACACATCCAAAGAAACTACACTTAAAATATAACACTTTAACTATACCTTATATTCCAGGCATATCTGACAAAATTAGACGGTATTCAAAACGATGAATATCTTGCGGTCAGTTCTTATAAAAACTAAACCGTTCAACGAAGAACAACATTCAAATAATTGTATATTGTTAAGGCTCCACGTTGCAGCGCCTTAAATATGTTATATACCTTCAGGTATAGTAATATTATTCTGTCTATAAATTATTTTATTATTTTATCAACTTAAATTGCCCTATTTATGTTTAGAATTGCAATAATTATTATTTGTGCTAGCTCCTGAAAAATCAGGGGTGGATTCCTTTATGTAGATTGCCTATTTCTGAAATTTGATGTTCTAATTTTTAATTTTATTTTTATAAGTCAAAATAACTTATGTCAAGGATACGTCAAACAGATTTGAAATTTAAATGACAAATACCAGATCGTTTCACTAGTACACAACAATATCAAAACCGTAAGTAATTGATTAATAACTAATTTACCTTTATAGTCTTTATTTCCTTTTCTAGTAATTGCCTCACTACTCAACGCCACCCACCTTTCACTTGGCCTCAACAATGTTCTGGATGTCAACCAACTTGCTTCTCTCCGCCTACTGATCCAACTTTTGAAGCACCTTTCGGCAATGAAATGCCCCACTGACAGACAAGAAGTTCCAACTGTCCAGAATCAGCAACTCAAACCTTCCCCACAGTATGCAACCAAACAGAACAATTCTGCAGCTACCTACTTCCAATACTGCATCTGCCAACTTCCTGGAACGTGTCTCCTTAACTGATGGTCCACCTTTGAAACTCTCCTTTAGCACCAAATAGTTTGACGGAATCCAATTCGATTAATGTATGATATAAAATGCAATTCTCCAATAAAATTGACTTAGTATTCTACTCCATTTATTCAAATTTGTAGATTAATTTTGCTTGCCGTTAGTTTTTTACCACATACTTGTAATCGTCTTTGTTTTATGTCTTTAATTATTCTTCTCGGTTTAAATTTCATTTTAGCTTCACCACGCCAATTTAGTATATTACTCTTTTCATCATCCAAACATTTATCAATAAAAATAGGGTTTATTTTAATATTTTAATTACGCCAAATTATTTCAGCTACATTTTTTTAAATTTGTTATTTCTAATAATCGAAAAGTGCTTAACGATATCATTTTTTTTTTATAATTTATTACAATTAAGTATTTGTCATTCCCTTCAAACCAGGTTTCACCTTTTGATATTACTTTACATTTCTACGCTGAGACATTTTTGGGGCTATGCGAATTGCTAGAGAATCTGATAACATTTCTGCAGAATCCCTTGAACGTTAACGTTGCTTTTATGTGTTTAATTTTTAAACGTTAACCTCTCATTCTTGCATTTCGCGTGTTATTTTTACGCACGCCTTCTTTGAGTTCGCCCCCAGGCTTCGCCGAAGCTTCAGGTGTGTAAGTTATATAACACTAACTGAAACTCGCGGCATATGCCGCATTTAAAATGTACAACGAATTTAATAACTTTTGTTGCACTAAAGAAAGTTTTAAAAGCACGCTAGAGATTGGCAGTAAGGAAAAGTTCCAAAAAATATATTCTCAAATGGAAAGTCTCTGGAAAGGAAACGCTCGCCTCTGGAAGGCGTCCTAATTAATACGACGTTGTTGGAACGCAGTAACAAAAATTGCGGAAAGAATTAATGCTCTTATGAGATTATATGTGAGAATTATTTGCTCCACCGAAATAATTTTCAGCTGCCTGCAATCTGTGTTTCTTTTCAGGTTTAAGCCGTTGAGGCGTTGAGCGTCATAAAAATATAAATGTGGTAACTCAAGTCTCCAGTTACGCCGTTACTGTTATTGTTAAATAACTCGATTAATTATTATTTTAAACTGCCATTATTATTATTATCTCTATAATAGTTTAGTAACTGTTTATAATGTTTATATGCTAGCGAGTTAATTTTCTTCTTAAATCGCTAGTGAATTAATAGTAGATTGTTCTACAAGTTAAAAAAGTGAGAATTTTCCAGCGAATGTAAAAGTTTTACGTGAGCATGAAAGAATGACGCTGTAGCCCGCGCGCATTTAAAGTTTTGCGTGTTAGATAGATATACTTTATTTGTGACATTACAAAAAAAAATTCTTTTACACAGGTCTACTATATGGCAAATGGTACACCAAATACATACAATATATACAGTTCACATTTAATTATTAGTAATTTATTATACAAGACGATAAAGTTAAATTTTATCCACGAGTGAATCGTTTAACGTTGAGACGAAGTCGAGACGTTAATGATTCAAGAGTGGATAGAAATAACTTTATCGTCGTGTATAATACAATATTTTTTTCTATAGCAAGAACTTTAACAATTTCAAAAAAAATAAGGACAGTCAATCACATTTCAAAATGTCAGTAGCTAAATTGAGTTGCTATGCTAATACGAAGCTGTCATATTTAATTTAAACAAAAGTTAGAAAATTAAATTACTTTATCTATCCTTGATGTTAAAGTGCTGCTTTATCTACCCTTGCTGTTAAAGTAAAACTTGACCTTTTGTTTTGAGTTGATAAAAGTACACTTTAACATGTGCTATAGAAAAAATATATTTATTCCTAATTCAGTACGTAAAACATGCTTAGAGGTACGTTTTTGATAACGGTGATAAAACTTAGATTAAATTTAGATTTTAGTTTATTGGCATACATGTTTAACGTCAGCGTACAAACAATTTCCAGAATATTTTATACCACATTGAATATTATGTATCATCGGATGAAATTTTTTATTATTTGGCCTGAACGAGATCAGGTGATTAAGTCAATGCCAGAATGCTTCAAGGTAGCATTTGGCAACAAGATTTCAGTAATAATCGATTGTTTTGAAATGAGAGTGGAAAAATCAAGTAGCCTTGAATTACAATGTACTACATGGTCTACGTACAAACAACATAATACGGTAAAGGTACTAATAGGCATCACTCCTCCTGGATCAATATCATTTATATCACATGGATATGGTGGCAGAATAAGCGATAAAGGTCTAACAGAGGATTGTGGGATTTTAAACAATCTCTTGCCAGGAGATTTTGTATTGACAGATCGTGGCTTTTTAATAAAAGACTCCCTAGAACTACATATGGCCACAGTGATTACGCCTGCTTTTCTAAAAGGGATACGGCAGCTCGATCCAAGGGATATAGAATCAACCAGGAATATAGCAAGCGTGAGGTAGTGCAAGTATATTATTACAATAATTATCTAGCTGAAACCCGCGGCATATGCCGCATTTAAAATGTACAACGAATTTTATAACTTTGGTTGCACTAAAAAAAGTTTTAAAAGCACGCTAGAGATTGGCAGTAAGGAAAAGTTCCAAAAAATATATTTTCAAATGGAAAGTCTCTGGAAAGGAAACGCTCGCCTCTGGAAGGCGTCCTAATTTATACGACGTTGTTGGAACGCAGTAATAAAAATTGCGGAAAGAATTAATGCTCTTATGAGATTATATGTGAGAATTATTTGCTCCACCGAAATAATTTTCAGCTGCCTGCAATCTGTGTTTCTTTTCAGGTTTAAGCCGTTGAGGCGTTGAGCGTCATAAAAATATAAATGTGGTAACTCAAGTCTCCAGTTACGCCGTTACTGTTATTGTTAAATAACTCAATTAATTATTATTTCTTTGTCATTTTAAACTGGCATTATTATTATTATTATCTCTATAATAGCTTCCATAAGTAACTGTTTATAATGTTTATATGCTAGCGAGTTAATTTTCTTCTTAAATCGCTAGTGAATTAATAGTAGATTGTTCTACAAGTTAAGAAAAGTGAGAATTTTCCAGCGAATGTAAAAGTTTTACGTGAGCATGGAAGAATGACGCTGTAGCCCGCGCGCATTTAAAGTTTTGCGTGTTAGATGGATATACTTTATTTGTGACATTACAAAAAAAAATTCTTTTACACACGTCTACTATATGGCAAATGTTACACCAAATACATACAATATATAGAGTTCACATTTAATGTTCTCTGAATGATGTCATTTTTGACAGTGGTCTATTATGAGATGTTGTATCGGACTTTTTCCACTGTCTCGGGTGTTTACCACACGACGTTTCGGGAGTTTTTGGTCTACTCCCGTCCTCAGGTGAATGAACTCCTGGTTAGTCCTGAGAAGGACTGATTTTTGTACGTCTTTTTCACGTACACTCGTACCTACCCCGGGGTTTGAACCCGGGACCACTGATCGCTTGTGATTACGAGTCTGATACTCTTACCACTAGGCCACCAGCGCGGCCATATATTTTAGTTATAAACTTATATACAGTGTGTCCCAGGATTGATGTTACAAGAGGTGAGATGGTCTAAAAATGTTTGAATTTTATTTTAAGGTTTTGGGGTTCGGTCCTGCTTGGTTTGAAAAGAATTTTAAGAATATTTTCAGTTTTTGAAAAACAAGTAGGCCATGACAGGAAATCGAAAACTATTTTATTTTCAGGTAAACTACCCTTTTTGTTCATGATACGGCAAAATTTTATTAAGAAAAATTGTTTATAATGATAAATTATGGCCCTATCCAAAATTTCAGAAAGATCTGTCGACTTATAAAAAACCGTTATTTTTTAGATAATTATTGTGTTATTTTCAGGTAAACTACCCTTTTTGTTCAGGATACGGTAAAATTTTATTAATAAAAGTTGTTTAGAATAAAGAAACTATGAACCTATACAAACATTTCAGAAGGATTTGTCGACTTAGATTAAAATGTTATTTTTTAGATTAAACAAATTGCATTTATTAAAAATGACGGTTAAATCTAAGTCGACAGATGTTTCTGAAATTTTGTATAGGGCCTTAATTTCTCATTCTGAACAACTTTTCTTCATATAATTTTGCCGTATCATGAACAAAAAGGGTAGTTTACCCGAAAATAAAATAGTTTTCGCTTCCCTGTCAAGGCCTACTTGTTTCTCGAAAAAGAAAAATATTCTTAAAATTCTTTTCAAACCAAGCAGGACCGAATCCCAAAACCTTAAAATAAAATTCAAAAATTTTTAGTACAACTCACCTTTTGTAACGTCAATCCTGGGACACACTGTATATGTTACCGCTATATGCGCAGTAGCCTATGCGCAGTAGACTATTTTTGCAATTCTCTGCGCAGTAGTGGCATCCAAATGGGCTTTATTTCTGCGCTAGCCTGGCTAATTGGTTCTTCTGCCAGCGCTATGTATGTAGCTTCTTTCAGCTTTCTACGGAACCTGTTTTCCTCTTTAGCTACAATTGATGCGTTATGTATGTGGTGGTCTTCGTTCCAGACGTGTTCTGCGATCTTGGATTTGATGGTTTCGCCCTTTCTAATATCTTTGCGGTGTTCCGATAATCTCACTCGTAGGGGGTAGTTAACTGAGAAGAATCGGAAACAGATTCAACATAAGAACTGCCTTCAAGTCCACAACAACTCTGAGAGGCATGATGAAGCATACCAAGCCTCAGAACGAAGATCAGAGTTCAAAGAACTGTATCTACAGCGTACCGTGCGAGTGTGGAAGACAATACATAGGGGAACCACAACGACCCCTACGAGTGAGATTATCGGAACACCGCAAAGATATTAGAAAGGGCGAAACCATCAAATCCAAGATCGCAGAACACGTCTGGAACGAAGACCACCACATACATAACGCATCAATTGTAGCTAAAGAGGAAAACTACTGCGCATATAGCGGTAACATATATATAAGTTTATAACTAAAATATATGGCCGCGCTGGTGGCCTAGTGGTACGAGTGTCAGACTCGTAATCACAAGCTATCAGTGGTCCCGGTATCAAACCCCGGGGTAGGTACGAGTGTACGTGAAAAAGACGTACAAAAATCAGTCCTTCTCAGGACTAACCAGGAGTTCATTCGCCTGAGGACGAGAGTAGACCAAAAACTCCTGAAACGTCGTGTGGTAAACACCCGAGACAGTGGAAAAAGTCCGATACAACATTTCACATTTAATTATATATATTTATTCCTAATTCAGTACGTAAAACATGCTTAGAGGCACGTTTTTGATAACAGTGATAAAACTTAGATTAAATTTAGATTTTAGTTTATTGGCATACATGTTTAACATCAGCGTACAAACAATTTCCAGAATATTTTATACCACATTGAATATTATGTATCATAGGATGAAAAATGTTATTATTTGGCCTGAACGAGATCAGCTGATTAAATCAATGCCAGAATGCTTCAAGGTAGCATTTGGCAACAAGATTTCAGTATTAATCGATTGTTTTGAGATGAGAGTGGAAAAATCAAGTAGCCTTGCAGAATATCAAGGGCATTCCATATAATTCCCAATTGTGCGCTTATCTAGGCATATGTATCGATTCTAATCTCGACTGGAGGGAACAAATAAACTTAGTATGTAAAAAACTGAATTGTGCTTACTACGCTATTTTAAAATTAAAAGCCGGTACTTGACACGTCTGACTTAATACAGGTATATTATGCCTTGGCTTTCAGCCACATGACTTATAATGTTTTGTTATGGGGTATGGCTACCGAATGGAAGCGAGTATTTCTTCTCCAAAAGCGTCTAATTCGCCTGATTTTTAACATTAAACCTCGTCAGTCGTGCAAGCTCTTCTTTTTGGAGAACAACTTACTAACATTTCCATCTATAATGATTTTCAAATTAGCAGTATTTGTGTAGCAACATATGCATTATTTTTCAACGAGTAACAATACTCATCAATATCCCACCAGACATGGTAACCCGTTAGCCATACCTAGGCGTCGGACTGCTAAATTTAAAAAGGCCCCCATTTATAATTGTATTAAAATCTACAATTCGCTACCGATATATATTAAATCTTATAAAATCGATAAATTTAACTTAAATCCATTTTAATTAAAAAGTGTTTTTATGACTACAACAATATTGTACTACATTAGGTATTATTTTTATCTGACAATGTCCATGTCACGCTTGTAGTTGATCTGTTGACAATAAACAATACTTACTTACTTACTTAAGGATCTAACGTTAATACTATCCACCACCATTTATTATATAATGTAAAATTATTTGATTAACTTTTTCTGCATGTGGCCAATTAATAAAAAGCAAAATTACAATATCACATAGCAAAAATTATTAAATAGTACCTATACGATAAGAAACATAAGAATATTTCGAAACTATGTAAGCTACATTAACAATCAATAAAATTACACATGCTGTCTATACAACATAAAAGAATAATTAATGTCTAAATTAAGTAAGAAAAATAAGTTTAATGCATAAAGTATAAAGGATATTTTGAAGCTATTTAAGGTACATAAACAATCAAAATATTTACATATTCTATCAGTACAAAATAACAGAATAACTAATGTCTAAATTAAGTATGAAAAAGAATTGCAATGAATAAAAAAGGATATTTCAAAGCCATTTAAGCTAAATAAACAATCAACATATTTACAAATTCTATCACAGAATAACAAAATAATTCTATTTATATTTACAGAGTTCACATAACCACTTTCCTTTAGGATTTTTTTTAATTGTAGGCATGCTGAATGGTAACATTTTATTCTACATTTTCTGTCAGAACATTTTACCATTTGTTTGCCGTCGTCTGGTTTCGTACATTGACACCATCCATAATCAAAATAGGTACATAACATTGTAACATAATTCACAAAAATACAAACCTCTTCATCATCAGTGCCTATTACGATGTCACTGGAAATTGAACCAACACCTATAGCACGCATGTCCATGGGGATGTCATCTGAACTTGGACCAGCACTCGTAGATGGCATATCCCTGGCGATGTCACTATAACTTGAATCCAAACCAGTGGTCATAGATGGCATTTCAATTTGTTGTTTTTCTTTTGGCTCAGTGAAATACTTGGCATAGAGCTCAGGAAAAACAACTTTTCTGTGAAATTGCAATGCAATAGCACTTTTTCATTCCAAAAATCAATGTCAAAATTGACTCTTTCTACAAAGAAATCTTTTCTGCTAGACAAGACAAAAACGCAAAACGTTGTCCTGGTCAAAGCCATCTGCATTTGAATTTGAAAAAAATATGGATGCCTTTTGTCCAATTTTAGCTCCGTTTTTGTGCTTCACTAACTGACTTATCTTTAGCACAGTATGGGCACTTCACCTCAACACATCCGTTTCCGCATATATTACAATTTAAAATGCTATCTGGCATTGCAGCAGATGAGTTGGGGTAAGTGTCTTATGATGTTTCTCAAAACCACCAAGAGCAATATTTTCGTGGTCACATCCATATATTCCTACAAAATTTAACAGTTACATAGAGTTTATAAATGACTCACCAGCTTTGAAAGTACGTTTATACAAGTGAGGATAACACAGCCTTTTCAAAAGGGAGACAGAGGGCTTTTCGATTCATGTAGGTACTACAGACGGCCTGAAAATTGGAAGCTGTGATACCTCAAAATAAAAACAGTTCAGAACTGAAATGCCCCCATCAGATTTATAGCCCTGTAGAAACTACAGAACTTCAGCCCTGGTCAAATTTGGAATGGGTCGACTTGGCTTTGAGGACCTATTTTTACAGTCGGTTTTGTTGTGTTTTGTGGGAAAGTCAACATCTTCAATGTTCTTACAAAAGTGCTTCTTTGACCTCGGACCTGTCCAATATGCGAGGACATCCGTCACTGATTCTGTTTTTTTGGTGGCAAATTCAGGGGCAAAAAGTATTGCAGCTATGTTTAATGTTCTTTTATCGCTTTTGTGAAAATACTTAGTTTTACCTTTGGTTAGGTCACCCAGATGTAAACAAACCGATCGGCTCCACTCGGGTCAGAATATGCAGGGTTGCCAGACTGAATGCATGCGCGTTTTCAAGTGTTACGTGCTAACGATTATAAAATTACAAGTCTCGCCCAATAAAGAGTTTCACGTTTCGTGCAATAGGCGACTTCTAGTTTTTGTTTTCTCCATCTTATTAGTGTAAGCTTGTAGGGTTTTCTTTTCATGTTCACAACCATAAACTGTAGCCGTCGTCTTAAAGCAAGTTGCTAAGGGATAACATACTGAACGTATCAAGGACAGGGATGGTTTTTCCAGTTTTGTTCTGTGAACGCCTTTAAAATTTGAAGCCGTAATTCGACCAGCTCTGTATTGGTACCACGCAGCAGAATTTGCTTGCTTATTAGTATCATTTTCGAGTTTGCGGCATTCTTCGATGGACATGCTCATATCTAACTCGGAACCTAAAATACAACATTTTTAGATAGTATCATTCTTACGTAGAGCAAGATTGAAATGAAAAGGCATGTTTGTTAACTATTTTGTGACATCGGTCATAAGTTGCCATAACAGCATGATTTACCTGTTGGGTTTAAAGAATTTGCAGGAGCGCACCGTGATTCGATTATCTTCTAGGAATTTCTTAACTTCTTCATTACTAACTGTAGGTTAAACTTGAGTCAGAAATATGAAAGAACAATGCTCAATGCACACTACTTGCGTTTTTGTTTATTCAAAGTACGAGTTACTTCTTTTGCCCACTGCATTCATGGATGGCTTTTTCTGCATGAAGTTTTTTGATTTGCTGCTGTCGTCGTTGCCGCTCTCCGCTATGATTTTTCAGCTTGTTTCATTTTACTGGGCGAAGAGGCCAAGCATAAAAATTTGCAGAAATATAGGTTATGTAGCGATGATGTAGCGTTAACGTTGGAGTCGTTTTTACACTATGTTAAACGTACGGCTTGGATTTCGTTGCTTGGTTGCGTTCAATAAGCAGATATGAAAATTAACCAAAGTGGACTTGCCTTCGAAGCTGAGTCAATAGTTTTAAAAAACACAAGAAATATGCAGAATAAATTATTGTTTTCTGTGATAATATCGCTATTAAAAGTTAAGGAAAGTTTGTTTACAAAAACCCGAAAATAGAAATAAACGAATGCAACCGTGGTACTTTTAGTTGTGTAAACACGGCTTTTAGTCTTCTGCATTATTATAAGTGATGTCTACATATACAGTGTGGTCCATTAAGTGTGCAACAAATGGGAAATTTTTTTATTAGTTGTACAATCGAAATTTAAATATTGCCAAAAGTTAGTGCATGTTCGATAACCATATCAGATGCCCTTAGAATGGCTTCAAGTCAAACAATATACAGGGCAGGATAAAAAATATGAAATTCGTTCAAGAACAAAGTTACCTTATTTCAAAAAATATAGCAAAATTTTATTGAGAAAAGTTGTTTAGAATTAAAAGTTATGCTCAAATACAAAGTGACGGCCTCCTATTCGAATTTTGATTCTTTTTTGGAAAATTTTGTATTACCCCCGTATGATACATATTTTTATTATTTTGATTTTATATGTATTTAAAGTAGCCACAACCACATCCCTTTTAAATAACTTTTAGCAACTTGAAGAGCATTTGTAAAATTTACTTGGATTTATATTTTTTTAGGTAAGCGTCCACTTCATGTTTGTTGCAACGATATTTAACAGAACTTTAGAATTTCGCAAATATTCTTTTTAACAAGGCAAATGCTTTACTAATAATAATTTACATATGAAAAACTCTTAATAAAATCAGAATAATAAAAATATGTATCATACGGGGATAATACAAAATTTTACAAAAAAAGAATCAAAATTGGAATAGGAGGCCGTGACTTTGTATTTGAGCATAACTCTTGATTCTAAACAACTTTTCTCAATAAAATTTTGCTATATTTTTTGAAATAAGGTAACTTTATTCTTGAACGAATTACATATTTTTTGTCCTGCCCTGTATATTGTTTGACTTGAAGCCATTCTAAGGGCATCTGATATGGTTATCGAACATGCACTAACTTTTAGCGGTATTTAAATTTCGGTTTTACAACTAATAAAAAAATGTCCCATTTGTTGCACACTTAATGGACCACACTGTTATATATATATAAGTACTACTTTCTACTTATACTTAGATATTTTAAAAAATATTCAGATACTTCTGATAACAAATACCTAGGTAACTTCGTTATAAAATCAAAAATGATAGCTAGGTACAATAGAAAAATAAAAAATTGCTATTGTAGTAGCGATATTTTCCGAGACTTTGCTGTTGCAAATTCATTAATTACATCGCTAAAATTTATACCATCAAAAATTTCTTGTTCAATTGCTAATATTGCTAGCCCAGACAATCTTTCTTGAAGCATTGTCGATCTTAAATAATTTTTAACTTTGAAAAAGATCGCTCGCCAGAAGCTACAGATACAGGCAATGTCAGAAGAATTCTTAGTGAAATGCTTACGTTTGGAAGGGTAGAGATTAAATTGTTTTCAAATATTATTGTAAAATACTTAAGGGGTCAGTATCATAAAGTAATGAAAACAACTTTAACGCTTTAATTTCATTAAACAAATTATTGGAGTCTATATCCTTATTATCCTGATCTGTCAGTCATTCTTCAAGAACAAAACAACGTTTTAAAAGATCGCTCTCACTTAATTTGAATATGTCGCTAAAAAATCCGAAAATATTATCATACTCATTTAATAAGTCAAATCGGTTTTTTAGAGAGCTTAAAGTTTGATCTATAATTTTTAAGAAAAAACTAATTTTAAAGGCAGTTTTTGGATCATGAGGGGTCTCATCTCGGTGTTCATAGTCAAACAGTTTTGGTTTAAATTTCCTCCTGACCGTTGGTAACGGTGGAAAGTCTTCTTCAATTTCGAGAGGGAGTGCTACTTCTTTCGCTTGTACAAGAATTTCTTGAAATGATTGGTCAGATCTATATTGCTGGAAGTGATCAACTAAATTTTTTAGGCAGGTTTGGCATACTCTAATATTAATTGTAGCACTTTGGATTTGTTTGCTGACAATATTTATATGAAATAAAACGTCATGCCAAATAATAATTCCACAAATAAATTGAAAATTTTGTACAGACGTTAAGAGGGAACTCGCTTTATGTCTTGCATCAATGTGAAAGGAATTATCTTCAGCTACTTCTAGAAGACTTTCGCAAACCTTAATTAAATAAAGTTTAAAGGGCTTTATTGCATCAATTCTGCTGGACCATCTTGTCTCACTTAGAGACTTTAAACTTAACCCGGGGACATTTTTTCTCATAACATCCCACCTTTTTGTGGATGACGTAAAAAAATTATATAACTTTTGCACAAGATTAAAAAAGTTTATTGTAGCATCTGACACCTTAGAAGCGTCATTTACTGTTAAGTTCAAAGTATGAGCCGCACAAGGTACAAAAAGGGCTCTCGGATTCGCATCAAGAATGCGTTTTTGAATTCCAACATGCTTTCCCTTCATGTTTGCCCCATTATCATAACCTTGTCCCCTAATATTTTTAAAATCTAAATTTAATTTTTTCAAAATTTCTGTCACAAATGTATATATCTCTTCCCCTGTAGACTCCAGTATTGAATTAAACGCAATAAAACTTTCCTTAACTTCAACCTTTTTTGAAGTGGTGTTAAGGACAACATACCTCAGAACAAGACTAATTTGCTCAGTATGACTAGTGTCTGGTGTACAATCTAATATTATTGAAAAATATTTTGAACTGCGAACCATTTCTAAAATATTATTTCTTACTTTAGACGACAATAATTTAATTATTTCATTCTGTATTTGCACGCCTAAATAATGAGTCATTTTAACAGATTTTTTTTGGGAGTTACACACTTGGCTAACGTGCTGTCTCATCACTGAATCAAAAGAGGCAATTATCTCAACAGCTTTTAGAAAATTTCCATTATCATGTTCGAAAAGTAATTTAGAAGAACCTTGAAATGCCAAACATTGTGTAGATAAATACTTAACAATCGCAATAATTCTTTCCAACACGTCGCGCCGATATTTTTTTCCGTTTCTAAAATCCGCAGGTGATGAGCATTAACAGTCGTAGATGTCTCCAACATTTTTTTTAAATTTACCCAAGTGTTCATATAACTGTTGTGTAAAATTGACGTTTCGTGTCTCTTCATTAGCAAAGACAAGTGCTGCCAATCAGATACTCCATTTGTATCACAAAAAGTGTTAGGAGTTTTACAAAACAACTTACAACAAAAACAAAATACAGAATCTTTAGAAATAGAGTAAATAAGCCAAGTCTTTTCGACTTTTTCTCCATTTTCTAGACTTCTTACAAAGTATTTGCACGAAAACTTTCTCCTATGTTTATTACTAGGAAAGCTAAAACTGATGTCTATCAAGGGCGGACCACGTTTAACCAATATTCTAGCTATCTCATTGGTGATTATTTCGGGCCACAAACCGGGGTCGAACGGAATTATATCGACACTATCCTTATTAAAACCTTCATCGAAAGTGTCACTTGCAGCAGGTATTTCGGTAGCTGACATTACCGAACTTCTTACACAAGCTGAATTACCTGAAGTGGATTGTTCAAGCGCTGTAGACGAGGATGGTGTCATCGCTTCATCGGGCTCTGCATCAGTAGAAGCTGTTTTGCTGCTACAACCGCCGCCACTTGTTGCAGGACCTGATGTTACCGTGGTCGCCTCTGTTGAAATTTCAGATGGTCCACTCACGGTTACTGATATTACGGATTTAGAATCTTGATTGTTTTGCAAGAAGTGCTTTAAAGATCCAGCCATGTTTTCCCTTTCTTGTAGTCTCAGTTTTTTTGCTCGCGAAACTTCGCACCTGAAGGTCTCTTTCTTTTATCCTGAAAAACAAATAAATAATTAGTACTCATGGAAATTAGGAATTAACTTCTAAAGTAAGCACAATAATAAGCACCAAGTTTGAATATTTGAGTAAAAAGCAATTTGTTCGAGCCCTTTCAACTTAAACCCTTTCAAAAATAAAAGCAGAAAAAATATTAAACTAATTTGATCTTATAGCCCTTAAAAACCCTACAAAATGGTTTTTAAAAATGATCGATCGCATAAAAACTAAGCGAGTTATGGATAAAAATACAATTTCTTTTTTAAACTCGTACATGACATTTCAATTAATAAAAAGATATTTGGGTAAAAAAAAATTATTATAACCAGTATCCTATAAAGAGTTAATGTCGATAGTATCAAGTAGGGAACACTTACCATTTTATACAAAATCAAACCGTTGAAATTGCAGTCAGCAGGTATTCAGCACTTAATTTTTTAGAAAAAAAAGTAGTAAACAAAATATTATACAACACAACACTTGACAAAATAAAAATAACTTTAAATGTAAAAATTAATAGGATTACTTGTTTTTATGCACTTGTTGCACGGTCGCACAGTCCAGTGAACTAACCGGTTTAAAAACGCCTCCGGCGATGCATGGCTTTTATAGCGCTCCAGGCATTATTCATGTCTGAACAGAAAAAATCAAGACTACCGCCTGGCATGTTCTCGCAACATAGGAATTGACAGTAACTGGATGATATACTAAAAAAATTTCGTGTGTATTTATACCTAATCCTATTTAATTTCTCAACTTTTATTTTAAAATTAATGTTTGCTTTTTTGTTTTTTGCAAATTTTTTCGCAAATTTTTTTGGACCCTGGGTTTTGGCGCCCCTAAAGGATGGCGCCCGGGTGCATTGCACACTTTTCACATATGGTAGCGGGGGCACAGTGAAGAACTGATGAAGTTGAAGAACTTCTGAAACAGGTTGCTGTCAATAAAGCTTCAGGCCTAAATGGTATTCATCCGTACCGTAATGTGCGTTCATTCTTTAGCGTATCTATTAATATCAATATTTAACAAGTCTTTACAAGAAGGGGTTTTCCTGATCGTTGGAAATTAGCTACTGTAACTTCTATTTTTAATTCAAAAGATAAATCTAATGTTTACAATACAGATTTATATCTAAATTATCAATTTTCTTCAAAGTAAATGAATTCTTTGTAAACAAAATACTCCTAAATCAGATATAAAAACTTTATTTCCTCATTCTAACAGGTTTTCTTCCTTCTAAATCAGTATGGATCCATTTCTCATATCATACTTAAATAATAAGCTACATTATTAACAAAACATCGCAAGTGGATGCAGCACATGCTGGTTTTGCAAGGCCTTTGACAAAGTTTATGATTCTATAGTAACTCGAGTGACGAAAGGACTCAGACAAGGTTGCTGCATGTCACCAATCCTGTTCAATATATACGTAGGTAATGCAGTGAAACCACGGAGAAGAAAATGTAAAGGAATGGGCATCCCAATAATAGACACAACACTGTATATGATCAAGTAGTAATAGCCCAAGACTGAAGATATCGATAATAATGTTGACAGGAAAAAAAAAAGCAGCAAAATGTTTTTATTTGAAATCGTCATTAAAATACGAGAAATCGGCAGTAAAGTAATTCATTGTTTTACGACTTTTTTCTACGTGCCGAGGCGACAGATAAACGTCAACCGACGTTAACATAACCTACAAATGTTTGTTAAAATGTTGTAATTTCACGATTAATCGATTTCAAATAAAACATAATGTACGCCTCGGCACTGAAGTTCCTGTTTATCTCTTGCACATATAAATGTGCAGATTTTGCGTAGAGAAAAATGTCCAGCCGCATGAAAATACGGAATAATTTGTTTTATACAGTCCAAATGTTTCTCCCATTTTCCCATCCTTTCCGCGTGTAACAATTCTTTTGCGATGGTAATCATTTCGAAGTAGTGCACCCACAGTTGTGCAGTGGGCCCTCTGTTTGTTATTTCAGCAATTTTTTCAACAACTAACCATTTTACTTCTTTGATGACATTCGATGCTTCAACATCTTCGAATGATTTTCCATTTAAGTTATTGAGATAAAGTTCCAATTGTTCATTTCATTCGTCATCTATGCGTCCGTGTGATAAAACGGCTACAAATGAAATATTTTTTTCCAGTATGACTTTTCAAACGATTTTTTTCAAAAACGAACGCTTCTACAAAAAAATGATTCTCTATATTTTTTTATACAATTTCCTTACCTTTATTTTTACTCTGATGTATTTTTATCGTAGAATCGATGGATACCGAGATATTTGCGAAAAATGATTTTTGAGCCCAATTTCAGAGCATTACAACGTTATAAAATTTTAAGCGTACAACCCCATCCTCGGGACTTTTACTACTTCTATTCAGGACACCGAAACACATCTGAAAAGACCTTATTTGCTTCTATATAAATTATTCCGTAGTTTCGGCCTATTTTTAACTAAATGCAGTGGACTATATACAGATTGATGAAACTAAGAATGAAATAAATTTCGATTTATCAAATAAATATCAGTCAACAAATGCAGACCCAAATTTTGTCTTTTTATAACATAAAGAGAAAAACCTTGGCCGATTATGCCAGGTCAGAGTGGGCCATTTCTTCCCAGAAAATGAACAGTTTAGGAATAATGTTTCTGATATTAAGCCGTTAGGTTTAAATCGCTTACAAATTACTTTTAAAACTTTTGATTCAGCCAATGCCTTAATCAACTATGAAATTATTTAAAAAAATAATCTTGTTGCTTACATTCCTAAATACTACACTCATAAAAAGGGTGTAACCAGAATGGTAGATGCTTTCTTCATGAACGCATGAAACGTAAAGTATACGACGAAATTTCTAAAACAACACCACTCGTGGATAGCCAAATGGTAGTTTTGACTTTTCTGGGAAGTAAACTATCCCGTACACCAATTTAACGAGTCAGAATATCAGGAACCTCTTCATCATGTAACCTCAAGGTAGTTGTCATTATTTCTTTGTGTTGAGAGAATTCTAAAACCCTAATTTTCGATTATTACTTTTCTTACAGTTTTCCATTTAAAAGGCCTGGATCCATGCTATTAGAAGAGAGAACTGGACTCCAACTTCAAGTAGTCGATTTTGTAGTTCACATTTCAATGCGAGTGATTATTTGGTACGGGTAGGAGCAGCTGTTTGTTGCTTAAAACTCTGTACCTTCAGTGTTTAATTTTCTACAGCATCTTTTGAAAATTCAGCAAGATCGTCGTGTTTTTGTGCATTAGTTGTCATCCGAAACTATTAACAAAAATGGTCAAGATAAAAAGCTTCGTTTTTACGGTTTAATAATGCCCAGTGGGTGTTACAATTTATAAATTCTAGCAGGAAACCGAAGAAGCGATGGAAATGTGGATAATATATCATTTCTGAGTCACAGGGTGGTTAATCAAGCCAGTCAAACTAAGCAAACTTCGTGACCAGGTTATTCGTCAAAAAAAGAAAAATTACACAAGAAGGTGAATGAACAGAATTGCCTGAGAGGCTGCTTCAGGATTCCGTTACTTTGCGCTGATTCTATCCGTCAAGCACGTAAACAAAGTGTGTTTACGTTTTTAACCAATGTAGTCAATGGTACTTGAACGGACGACAGTAGAAACACTAACCCCTGGAGCACAGCCTCATGCCCCATAAATATTATGGCTTAGAAGGGGTAGTGAATGAATCAAACATTAAATGCAGATTGTTTTATTATAAAAAATAAACTGGTATTTATACAAAACTAAAAATGCTTAACGAAGTAACTATATCAAAGTTCATATATACAGTTTACTGGACCAGAGTGTTTAAATTACAAAACAGCAGAGTAGCAATTGTGCAGTTTTTATTTCCTGCTAGAGCGAAGGTCGCCCGTTGAACTTACTACTGTAGGTCGGTATTGTGCATGGAGTGCAGATTTGCATTTTTCCTGGTCTTTAACTCGTCTGATTGCGTAATAACACTGGCTTTTAAATTATGAATAATGTTCCGTAAATTTGGACTGAAATATATATTTTTAATCTAATTTAAACATATTAAATTTAGTAATTATGAGACAAAGACTGGTCATTGCAACATTAAATTTTTCTTGCTAATAAATGGGAATTGCATTTAAAAACGTGCAACTGGATTTCGTAAATTTTAGAAAATAAAATTTATGTGTGTTTAAATCAAATTTAAACATATTGCCAATTTTAGGCCGAAGAAAAAGAAATGGAAAACTATATTGTTTCTTCCACATTAAGGGTTTTTAGAGGATATTCTTCTACGGCTGACTGGCGTTGTTTGGATTGATGCTTCCTTCGGTTGATCCTTTTCCGAATGTAGTAGAAGGCTCCTATTAGAATAGCCCCTCCCACTAGGCTGCCTGTGATCCCGCTGGATAGATAGGAGTGGTGGCGGATGGTTTTCCAAGTTATGTCCTTTAGGTGCTGCTGGAATTCCAACTGCGAAGTTTGTAGATCCTCGAAGTGGTCTGACTGTTTTAGTACTGGCTCCTCTGCAATTTCTGAAAAGGAGTTGGGTGTTATTGTGTTGGTAAAGTTGATGCTGACGGCCTTGGAATATCCTGCGAGGATCTTGAATTTCTTGCTATGCCTGGGGGTTAACGTATTCTTTGTAGTTTGTATGATGCAGTCTGACGAGATCTGAATCACACCTGTAGTGTTGACAGTGACTTCTTCCCTATTGCCACTACAAGTGATAGCTATTCGGGTTGGCTTGTTGACTACGAACATCCAGGTGTTTTCCATGTATAGTTGTTTCCAAATAATGGACTGGATCTGATGTCTTCGTAGGCTGCACTGACTAATTTCTGTTCGATGATATATATCATCAATGATGCAATTTGGGTTATTTTCAATTCCTTTCACGACTGTTGGACTGCAGATATACATGTTTGGAGTAATTTGGAGATTTTCTTTGAATTCCTCATCTGTCTCTTGAAAGTACATTTGTAAGTTGTAATCCACAGCGAAGATCCCTTTTGGTACGTGGATCACCCAGAAGGACCCATTGTTAATTCGGAGAGGAATTGGTGTCACCTTGATTAAGGTATATTCGGTTTTTTCTACTATGATGAAGTATCCTTGGACGTTGATGTAGATGTCATCATGTCCGATGTCGACCTTTAGGATTGGGGTCGGTAGAATTTCTAAGTTTGGCGAGAGTTTACTGGTTGCATTTGCGAGGATTTCCTTGATTTGGGCAGGTGTGATTAACTCGTAAAAATTACCTTGTTAGAAATGAACGTTCAAAATGTTTGTGTGGTAATTGCACAGTTCACTAATAACATTTGTGGCGACTTGATAGACACTGATGATGTGGATATTTAATCGGTTGGAGTCGGTTGCCTTATACCATTTGTCCATGTTGTTGATTGCCCTGATTCCTTGGTTCAGCTTCTCTTGAAAATGTTCCAGTTTCTGATCGATTCGTTCTTCGGTTTCATTAAATCTTGAAAGTGCTGATAGCAAGAATTTGGATTGTTGACTGTCCATTTTTATTAATTCCTGTTGATTTTTGTCGAGTCTATCAATATCTTGATAGACCTCGTCATTTACTCCGAAAATTGACGTGAGTACAGTCCCAAGCACTCCTCGTTTCTCTCGTCTTGTTATGATATCTTCCATGCCAGTTTTAATCCATTCCATATGCCTTTTTTTGTTCCAGAAGATGATGCACCAATGTCTTGCATAACGTATCTTCGGACAGTTCTTTCGCAGAGTTGCAGAGGTCGTCGAATTTGTCCACCATGTCGGTAACTGTTTCGAAGTCTTCTTCGATCTTCCCCCTCTCGAACTGGATTTCGATCCTGAATGTTCCTCGTTCAATCTTCCCGTGTCCAATATGCTCTACATAGTACCCGCTGTCTGGTTTTTGTATGTTGAAATCTGCCTTACTCAATGTATTTGTAGTAAGGAGAGTAAATATGAGTAGAAGCATTTTCCATTTGGACCGGATAGTTTTCTTTGGTACTGAGAATGATTGTGTGTGGGTGCTGTTGGCCGAAATTTTCTCTTCTGGCTCTGGTTCCTGCAATTCTTCGTTAGTTGGTAATGGAATGATACTGCCTATGGAACGTTTTAATTGATGTCCTTCTGATTTCTGGATGGTTACTACTCGTACTGATCCATGGGTTGCAGGATGAATGTCGGTAACTTTCGCTATGGGCCATTTACTAGGATTAATGTTTTCTTCTTTGATTAACACTAGGTCACCAACTTTTATATTCTCCACCGGTTTCTTCCATTTGTTTCTTTGCTGTAATCCATGAAGGTAGTCCGAGCTCCATGATTTCCAAAAATCTTGCTTAATTTTTTGGATCAATCTCCAGCGATTTGACAAATTTGTTGATATTGGTGTGCTGATTGGGTCCGGTGGTGAGATTATCTCTCTTTCTATCAGGAACTGGCCTGGTGTCAATGCAGTGGTGTCTTCAATATTGTTGCCTTGTGGGCACAGAGGACGTGAGTTTAAGCAGGCTTCGATTTGGCAAAGCAGAGTTGTTTATTCTTCAAATGTTAGAGTAGCGTTGCCAATGGTTCTCTTCAGATGATGCTTCATTGATTTTACTCCTGCTTCCCATATTCCTCCGAAGTGTGGGGCTACTGGAGGAATGAAGTGCCATTGGGTACCAATGGTGGATAAATTTTCTTGGATAACTGGGCCTTCCATTGCTTGACGGATTTCTTTGTCCAAGACTTTTCTTGCTCCAACGAAATTCGTTCCGTTGTCGCTATAAAGATGTGCACAGCGTCCTCTTCGGGCGATGAACCTCCTGAAGACTGCTAGGAAGCTGTTAGTTGTCATGTCGCTGACTGCTTCTAAGTGTATTGCCTTGGTTGATAGACAGACAAAAACAGCGATGTACCCCTTCGATGAAGAATGCCCTCTTCCTTTGGATGTTCGGATTTGTATTGGACCGGCATAGTCCACTCCTGAATGGAAGAATGGCGGGGTTAAATTGACTCTGGTTGGTGGAAGATTCCCCATTAATTGCTGAGCTGCCTCTGCCTTGAATCGGATGCATCTAAAGCATTTCTTGATGCTGGAGCTGACGGCTTTCTTTGCGTTGATGATCCAATATTTTCTTCGGACATAGGACAGTGTGAGTTGAGTGCCACCGTGTAAGGTGCGTAAATGTGCCTCATGGATTATTAATTTGGAAATATGATTGGAATAAGGAAGGATAATTGGGTGTTTTTCGTGGTAGGATAAATTTGAATTTTCTAGTCTTCCTCCAACACGTATGATTCCATGTTGATCGATGAATGGATTGAGATTTGCGAGTTTGTTGTTGGAGTCCACACATTTTCTCTTTTGGATTTGAGATCCTGTTGCCTTCAAAATAGGATCACTTCCTTGGACGACCTTGATGAGTGTGAGAATGGTGTCATTTCTTTAACTGATAGATATCCTGGTTGAATGGGAAGACGCCTACACTTGTTGATAAATCTTCGGCAGTAGGACACGACTCGTATCATGCTTGTCAGAGACGAGAAGCGATGAATAATCTCGTTCTCGTCTTGATGAACTGTAACTTGATGCACAGTGTAACCCTTTGCTTCTTCATTGGTTGTGGCGGTCTCTGGTTGACACGGCCATAACTCTTTGTTAATTAACCAGCTTGGTCCAGCCCACCATAGTGTATGTTCCTTTAATTTCCCTGGACTAGTACCTCTGGAGATGATGTCTGCAGGATTTTCTTCTGACTTGACGTGGTTCCAATGTTGGGCCAGAATCAGGTGGTTGATTTCGGATAAGCGGTTTGGGACGAATGTCTTCCATCTTACTGGATCTCCCTTTATCCATCCTAGTGTGACCATGGAATCGGTCCAGGCGAAGATAGATACCTTAGGAATGTCCAGTGCCGTGATTACCCGTTGTGCTAGATTAGAAAGTAGTACTACTGCGCAGAGTTCTAGTCTGGGTAGGGTTGCCTTTGCTCGAGCTGGTGCCACTTTGGATTTGGCTATTAATAATGATACCTTGGATTGGCCTGATGACGTGATGACTCTGGTGTAGACCACGGCTCCAATAGCTCTTTCGGAGGCGTCACAGAATCCATGCAGTTCCATTTGGGCTTCCTTTTTGGTAAAAAACCACCTTGGTAAAGTAATTTCTTCTACTGATTTGAGTTGAGCTTTAAATGTTTCCCATTTGCCTTGGATACTTTCTGAGACTGGGTCGTCCCACTTGACATTTTCGAGTCATAGCTCTTGGATGAGCAGTTTAGCAGTGATGATGATGGGTGCTAACCAACCCAAAGGGTCGAAAATTTTAGCGACTTCGGATAATATGGTGCGTTTTGTGGATCCCCTTTGCTTCACATCCACTTTGAAGCAAAACACGTCTTCATATGGAGACCAATGAACGCCCAATGACTTCTTTACGCCGTCCTCACTTATTTCGAGGTAGGCTTGCTCCTTCAATTCTTCGGGTAGTTCTTGTATGATGGCTAATTCATTACTGCACCATTTATGTAGGGTAAAGCCTCCACGTTTTAATAAGGAAATTAACTGACCTTGCTGCTTGATTGCTTCTTCTAAAGTGTCGGCTCCGGAGAGTACATCGTCCACATAGAAATCTCTCTTCACAACTTCCGCTGCTAATGGAAAAGAAGATTTTTCGTCCTCTGCTAATTGGTGCAAGGTTCGGATGGCCAGATAGGGAGCTGATGCGGTTCCATAAGTGACGGTGCATAACCTGTATTCCCTGATTGGCTGTGATTGATCGAATCTCCATAAGATTTGTTGATACTCCTGGTCTTGGCTGTCCATCTTGATTTGTCGGTACATTTTCTCAATGTCTGCAGAGAAGACGACCTTGTGAGTCCTCCATCGGAGTAGAATGTCGACCAGCTCTTGCTGAAGTTTCGGTCCAGCATACATAACTTCGGTTAAGGATTTTCCATAAGATGCCTTGTTCGAAGCGTCGAAGACGACACGGAGCTTTGTTGATGAACTTGCTTCTCGAATTACGCCGTGGTGTGGGATGTAATACTTGCCATTGTTTTCCTGTTCCTTTTCTACTCTTTCCATATGTCCTAGATCCAGATATTCTTGCATGAATTTCTTGTATTGGATTTCTAGATCTTGGTCTTGTTGCACTGTGTCTGTGAATTTATTCTCACATACCTGGTCGTCTGGGGAAATTTTTCGTTGAGTGGGAACTTCTATGTTCCAGAATTTTTGTAACTGCTCATCTTCTTCGATTTTGGCAACCATGGTGTTGACTTTAATGATGTCGTTGTGTTGTCTTCCAATGGTTCCAGATAAAATCCAGCCCAGCTCGGTATTTTGTCCTAAGATGCCATCCTTTGTTTTAGTGATTCCTTCTAGAATTATTTTTGAATATTCTTCGGCGCCTAGAATTATGTCTATGGGGCCAGGTTGGTTGAAGGTTGGATCGGCGATGAAAATATTGCTCCAGGAATTGATATTTATGTTTGGGATGGGGGATGAAGGCATGGCTTTGGTAAGTTTAGGAAGTATTAATAAATTGACAGGTAGGGAAAATTTACTTGAAAATCTAGGTGTGATCAAACCTGGGATTTTCCATTTGGCAATTTTTTGCTCGCTGTTCCCGGTTCCTGTGATTTCAGCTCGAACTTTGGTCCTGGGTAACCCCAATAATTCGGCTGATGCTTCCGTGATAAATGACCCCTGAGACCCGGGATCTATTAATACTCGTAATAGATGAGTCATCCCGGATGCTGCTTTTACTTGAACCATTGCTGTGGCAAGTAGAACTTGGCTCTCCTGTGCGCCTACATTGGCGGTGATGATGTCTGACTTCGGCTTCTTTTCTGGAGCGTTGGAAGCCTTCATAGCTGCTGCATGAGCTGACGTTCTCATCCTTTGGGCAGGGAGCGGCCTTGATGGTGGCTGCGCCTTATGAAACAGTGTATGATGCGGGAAGCGACAGATCCTACAATTAAAATAGGCACGACATGGTATATTTGAATCGTGCCGCAAGCATCGATAGCACAATCGATTGGTTTTTACTGCTTCTAGTTTTTCATGGGTAGGTAGCCTCTGGAATTGACTACAGTTGTCGATGTAATGATATCTATGGCACAGCTTGCAATTTAGGGATGCGGAAGCGTCATTCTTCTGTGGTCTTTCCTGCGTGGGCTTTTGAGCTCCATCTATGGATTCTAGGGATTGGAACCGCACTTGCAGGAAAGCCATTAAATTTTGGTGATCCTGGACTTCATTTGGACATTGAAGCGACTGTTCATATAATTTGTTGGTTTCAGGATCCCATTTTCGAGCGATAGCTCTGTTAATCCACGGACCCCAACTGTCCGTGGAGATGCCTAAATTTTTGATTGCCTCCACACATTCCTTGATGGAGTCGTGCAATCTTTTTAACCCTTGGGCTGACTCTTTGGAGAGGACCGGCAGATCGAATATGGTATCTAGCAATTTAGTTAAAATAAGGCGGTTATTTTGATACCTTTGTTGCAGCAGATGCCAGGCGGTGTTGTAGTTTGCTTGGGTAACAGCTAGATGCTGGATCAGTCGGCTTGGCTCTCCCTTAACATGCGTCTTTAAATATTGCATCTTGATGACATCGTCCATATTCTGGTTGTCATCTACTAATTTGGTGAACAGGTCCTTGAAAGTGGCCCATTCCTCATAATTTCCCTCGTATATGGGAATTTTGACTTGAGGAAGCGAGATGGCTGCTGCTTGCTCGTTCCTTGTTGGCGCTTGCAACAAAATAATTAAATTTCTATACCTGTCTTCCAACGTAGTATATACAGGACTGAAGTGCATTTGTTCTGAAGCCATGTCGTTTGACATAACTTCTTCGTCCATCTCGACCACACGATCCCATTTTTCTCTTAATTCCCTTGTCGTGATGGCGGGCCTCCCTAATTCTTGTGTTAGTTCTGCGTCGTCCATCGCTTGCTTAAAATTCTGAATCCGAATCTGCAGTTTTCGGATACGAACCTTTTGCTCGGGGTTGGCCACCATTTCCTCTTGAGTTCTGCTTACGGAGGGGTTGGAAATTTCCGTTGCTTTTGAACAGCTCTGCAAGTAACTTTTTGCTTCGCCGTATATGGCTTTAATTTGGTCGTAATACCCTGTTTTAAAATAATTATGAGTTGGAATACTCAGCTGCCCCATTTCTGCATGATTTTTAGTTGCAGTGTTCCAAAGTTCGTCCAGCGTTTTGTTGCGACTGGCGATGTAGGCTTCATTTTTTCGGCTGGCAGGGTCCTTTTTGCTGTTGGAAAATATTTGCTTTGTCTTCTGCGCGAGCTCTTCTTGGGCGACAGCTAATTTGTTGAATTCCTCTATGTTGTTGGCCATTTTCTGGGAACTGGGTGGTTGGCAGGTGTTGTCTTCTTCTCGGGATGTGTTTTTTCGTTAGTTGGAGACAGATCCGGCTCGAAGGACCATGAACAGAATTGCCTGAGAGGCTGCTTCAGGATTCCGTTACTTTGCGCTGATTCTATCCGTCAAGCACGTAAACAAGACTGTGTTTACGTTTTAAACCAATGTAGTCAATGGTACTTGAACGGACGACAGTAGAAACACTAACCCCTGGAGCACAGCCTCATGCCTCATAAATATTATGGCTTAGAAGGGGTAGTGAATGAATCAAACATTAAATGCAGATTGTTTTTATTATAAAAATAAACTTGTATTTATATAAAACTAAAACGCTTAACTAAGTAACAATATCAAAGTTCATATGTACAGTTTACTGGACCAGAGCGTTTAAATTACAAAACAGCAATGTAGCAATTCTGCAGTTTTTATTTCCTGCTAGAGCGAAGGTCGCCCGTTGAACTTGCTACTGTAGGTCGGTATTGTGCATGAAGTGCAGATTTGCATTTTTCCTGGTCTTTAACTCGTCTGATTGCGTAATAACACTGGCTTTTAAATTATGAATATTGTTCCGTAAATTTGGACTGAAATATATATATATATATGTTTAATCTAATTTAAACATATTAAATTTAGTAATTATGAGGCAAAGACTGTACGCGATTGCGCATTACCAATGAGTTCGAGTTATCGGTTTATTCTTTTTATACTTGCGTACTATTCTATTTTCATCTTTGTTGATCTTCTTTGAACCATCGGTTTAACATGACGTTATTAAAATTATTTAACAATAATGCATCATTATTCTCTAGTCTCGACATCAACTCGTGTTTTTTTAATCTGGTCTGTCCTCTTTAAATTCGAAGTAGCATCGTTTAATGGAAATTTTTTGTTGTAACAAAATTATTTTGAGCAATTTGACTTTTCCATTGACGGAAACTATAGTAGATTATGTTATTAGGAGTAAAAGTGATACTTTATGTGGCGAAGCTGAAGTTTATTTAGCCGAACGATAGTGAGGCAAATAATTCAGCTAAGCCACATAAAGTCACTTTTACTCCGAATAACATATACTATTTTATCCGCATACGTATTCAGGTAAATTTCATTAATATAAATTTAAAAAAAAAGGATGCATCGGCCGGGAATCGAACCCAGGCCACCCGCGTGACAGGCGAACACCGTACCCCTGCACTAACCGCTCTTGTTCAAATAACGCGCTACTGTAATGATATATGAACATACTGAATCACCCGAGCTAATAGCACACGGCCACAGCAGCTGTCACACCATAAACCACGGCGACAGATGCTCGGATCTGCTGCTTAAAGGTTTAAATTAAAACTTTTTCGTACTCTTTTTAAAAATAAAAACCGGCCTACGATTTAAGCCTAAAAATTAGCAAAATTTTAAGCCATGATACAATTTAATCGGTCCAGTATCTTCGGAGGAGATAGCGAACAAACATAGAAAGAAAGACGGCAACGATTTTGTGTGCTTAGGCAGATAAAGTATGCAAAAGTCGCTATTTTATCTGCTTAGGCAGATAAAGTGACACTTTTACCTTGTCAATAAAGACAAATAAGTTGTCACTTTTGTGACGTTTGCAGATAAAAATTATTTTTACACACTTGATAAATCATTTATTTTCTTACGAATATTAAAATTATAAATCTGGCAATGCGGTGACAAGAAAATGTAAAACAGACACTGGCAGAAAAATAAAGTTGTATCCGCTACCTCACCGAATCAGTTAGTCCAACATGAAAAGAAAAAATCATAGCCAACTCTGTCCCAAAAAGGTCGCGAACTGCTTATAGCATTTATTCAGGAACCATGGGTACGACATGGCTCTGTACAGGGGCTATGTCTCAATAGCGGTTCTCTGTTTTATTGCACAAATACGGTTACACCGAGAGTGTGCAAATACTCTTCGCGACTAACCGATATACATATATTGCCCAATTTCTGTTCCAGGGATCTAGTGACAGTCAAAATTGGTCTTATAGGTGGCAACAGCAGGAGGAGCTTTGTTCTTAGTTCTGCCTACTTCTCTTACGATGCACAGGAACTGCCACCTACCCCAAAGTTTCAGGGACTGGTAAGCTACTGTGACACGAATAATTTACCTCTGCTGGTAGGGTGTGACGCCAATGCGCACCACATCTGCTGGGGCAGCACGGACATCAACCCACGAGGTAGAGGCCTAATGGAGTATCTCTACACTACGAAGTTGGAGGTACTAAACTGTGGTACTACAACTACGTTTGTCACCGACAAAAAGCAAGAAGTCGTCGACATAACAGTGGGCACCGCTACGGTCGCTCCGTTAGTCAAAGACTGGCAGGTATCGACGGAACCCTCCCTTTCAGATCACCCTCATATCACTTTCAATCTAAATCTAAAGCTACCGCCAGCGCCGAATATTTTTAGAAATCCCAGAGCAACCAATTGGGAGGGTTATAAACAGGACCTCCTAAATAGGTTAGATTTGGTTAGAATCATTCCAACAAATTTTGACGAGCTAGAAGAGAGCGTTGATCTTGTACACCGCTCCATCATAGAGTCATACGAGACCAATTGTCCTGTGAAACGATGCAGGGAAGGTAAAAGGACTCCATGGTGGAACCCTGAACTCCAGTCCCTCCACAAAGAAACGCGCAGGCTCTTCAATATAGCCAAACTCACAAACTCTCAAATGGACTGGAACAATTATAAACTGTCCCTCCGGTCATACAAAAGCTGCATACGCAGAAGTAAAAGAGAAACCTGGCGGGCCTTCTGCGAAAGTATTGAAGGCCTACCAGAAGCAGTAAGACAGCAAAAGGTGTTTTCATGATTCCAGGTTCCAAGCTGGGGATGCTGAGGCTCCCATTGGGTACCTTCACGGACACCAGGGAGGGGGCTCTCAATCATCTCATTGATGTTCACTTTCCCGGCTCCAGTCTTGTAGAAGAAGCCCTACCTGAGAGCCCCCCACGCATCGCGCACACCGCAATGGACTGGACGACGGCCTCAAAGGTAGTGAGTCTAGATCGTTTGAAGTGGACATTGTTCACCTTTGAACCTTATAAGAGCGCTGGTGCTGACGGAATTTTTTCGGCTCTGCTACAGCATGGATTGGAAGTGCTGTTACGGCCCCTATATCACATTTTTCGTACTAACCTGGCCCTAGGACACATTCCTGTGCCCTGGAGGACGGTCAAAGTAATTTTCCTACCCAAAACGGGACGTGCAATGCATGATACCGCAAAGGACTTGAGACCTATCAGCCTGACTTCTTTCCTGCTAAAAGTGCAGGAGAGGCTGACTGAAAGGTATATTAAGGATGGAGCATTGGTGGCTTTTCCGCTGCACCCATCACAACACGCCTACAAACAAGGCAAGTCAGTTGAGACGGCACTCCATGCGATCGTTTTCAAGATAGAGAAAACCCTGCACCGCAAAGAGCTTTCGCTCGGTGCATTCCTAGACATAGAAGGGGCGTTTGATAATACCTTTAATTCTATCTGTGTAGCGGCCGAAAGGCACGGAATCAAACCCTAGTTGATAAGATGGATCGGTTCTATGCTGTCGGGCCGACAGGTAATCGTTTCAGCAGACGAGCTCTCCATCAGGGTGACGGTCACTAGGGGCTGTCCTCAGGGTGGAGTCTTGTCTCCAATGTTATGGTGTCTGGTCGTGGACGGACTACTTTGTGCTAGGTTACGCTGATGACCTTGCAATATTAGCAATGGGAAAGTTTGCTGGCAGTGGGATCATGCAAGAAGTCCTCATTACTGTACAAAACTGGTGTGTAAGGCAGGGGCTCAGGATTCATCCTACCAAAGTAGAACTTGCCATCTTCACTAAAAGAAGGAGAATCGAGGCTCTCAGACAGCCCACACTCTTTGGTAAAGCTCTCCAGCCCTTCGAATCGGTCAGATATCTTGGAGTTATCCTGGATTCAAAGCTGAACCGGAGGGCCACTGCTTCCCTATGGAGATGTAGATGGACCTTTGGAACCAGCTGGGGTCTCAAGCCCCGTGTCACCAAATGGCTATACACGGTGCTTACAAGACCAATAATAACATATGCTGCTCTTGTTTGGTAGCCGGCAATCAGCAAGGAAACAATCAGAAACAGCCTCAACAGACTACAGAGATTGGCCTGTTTAGGCAAAACTGGAACAATGCGCACTGCTCCTACGGCAGCTCTGGAGGTGTTTCTGGGGCTTCCGCCCCCCCACCTAGTGATTGAGGCGGAGGCTAGGAAATCAGCCTACAGACTAAGCTAGGATCAGATGTGGGACATGAAAGGGGAACAAGTGGGACACTCAGGGATCATCTAACATTTTGAGAAGGTTCCAGAACTTCTCACAAGGAGCGACTTTATGGCTCCGCTTTAAATGTTCCACAAAGCATTTCAGGTACTCATTCCTGATAGGAACGATTGGTGTCAGCAACAGCGTCTTCTCACTCCAAGGGGCTTGTTTGGTACACAGACGGCTCTAGGATGGCGGGGGGGTCTGGTGCTGGCATCTATGGCTGTAGGCCGAGGGTAAAATTCATCGTTGCCTTAGGAAAATATGCCACTGTATTCCAGGCGGCTTTATTTGCCATCCTAACCTGTGCTCAGGAGAACCTTCAAAGAGGTTATTCCAATCTGTATATATACATCCGCAGAGACAGTCAGGCAGCACTAAGAGCATTGAGTTCCCTCAGAATCAACTCCAGGTTGGTTCTGGAATGTTGCCAGACACTGAATAGACTCGGTACAGAAAACTGGGTGAAACTATTATGGATACCAGGCCATAGTAAAGTAGAGGGTAACGAAGAAGCTGACGCTCTAGCCAGAAGGGGTTCTCAAGAGCCGCTCATCGGCTTTAGGAATTACCCGTGCCACTGCAAAGAGACAAGTTGAGCACTGGTTAAGTAACCAATCCAGTGCCAACTGGGCCTCGGTACCAAGGCTACGTCAGGCAAAACTCCTCATCGGGGAAATGTCGCCTTTTTTTTTTTAATTTTCCCTACCGACTACCGTTGCCCCCCGGAATCGCTTATGCATTACTTCAGGGGGCGCGGGCGTCACTTAAACCTAGCCTTAATTAATTGAAAATCTAGACCGCCCGTGCCGGGAGTTGAACTCTCAACGCTCCGGCTCGAGCGCTCCATGATTTTCAATGTGACCTCGGCTGCAACGGCAATCGCCGCTCGCCTACCGAGGTCCCGGGAAATGTCGCCTACCAACACCTTTACTCTCCTGTCAATGAGCAGGAAAAACATTAGAATAGTGACTGGTTTACTAACAGGACACGGTCACCTACAGAAGCACTTATTCACAATTGGAATCGTAAATGATGCCACCTGCAGGAAGTGCCAGTTGGAGGAAGAAACCTCAATTCATGTTTTATGTCAATGTGTGGCTCTCCTAACACTGCGACATAAACATTTTGGAGCCGGCCTGGAGGAACCCCAGGCGATAAGGGACGTTCCTATGGGTAGGATTATTTCCTTTGCGTTGGAAACCGGCCTCTTCGAACGAGACCCATAACAAATTAGGTGGGAGCACAATGGATCAATAGGTCTCAGTGCAGCTTACAACAAGCCCCATCAGAAGAAGAATAAGAAGAATCGACAAAAACATTCGCCGTAATTATGCCAGTTCCTACTAAGATCTTAGCGAATCAAACTGAACGTTTTCAATCAACCTTTTGGCTGAATCTTTTATGACGATAATGAGCGAGAATCTAAATAAATCAAAATTGCTGAAATAAGCATGTGCATTGTAAATTAAGCTATAATTAGCATTTTGTGGGTTGGAAGTTAATTCCTATTTGTGATTTATTAATTCATTTGATAGGCAATAGTCCTACAACTTTAAGTGTTGTCACATGGCTTAAGGGCTAATGCAAATGATTCATGTGTTACTGCGATATTTGGGTTTAAATAAATTCCCTATTGCTATTAGTTGTTAGTGTTTTCTTCTGCTACCCTTCTAGCTGAACCAGTAATCTAGGTGTGCAATGAAATAACAAAGGTAGGTGGCGTATAATTAATTAGCTAGTTTTGTTTTTATGTTGTGAGTAACGACAAGGCACACCATTTGTATTAATCCTTCTTTTCAATTTAAAAGCCGGAAGCATTTCTTAGCCTAGTGCTTACTCCAAGCCATATTCTTTCGAGAGTTAAAAGAGCAAGCCCAGGTCTTGTCAACCCTTTGTTTAAGGGCGGTGCACATGACCAAACAAGATAGTTATGTGTGGAAGTTATAATCGGGTTTCAAAACACTTAAGTTTTCAACATTGTTGCCGACTATTTAACGTATTTTTTACGTTTGCTTGTCAAGCCGACGTCTTTTCAATGTCATGTTATTGCTCAATTTTCACCCAATTTGTTAACGTTGTAATGTCGTTGCCATTTTAACAGAAAATGTAGTGCTTTATATTTTAATTGACGCTTTATTAACTTTATGGTTAGGTAAGCAAGTTTGAAATAAATTAAACTTTTCAGAAAATTTTCTTTAATAAAATTATTGTTTTTAGAAAACTTGTACCGAGCGATTGGTCCAGCCAGCAAATACTCGCCTCTGAGGCGGCAGCATCTTTCCTCACTTTCAACGAGCAAGGCTAGCCATCTACCCGGTCAAAGGGCAAAGAGAGCTCATAGAACCACTTTCTGGTTAAAACAGGCCACTGGCCTACAATAAGAAGAGGAGGAAGAAGAAGAAGGCTATAATAAAAACATTTATAAGGGTTACCAATTTCAACCCTTTAAAATAAATCGTAAAGACTATAAAATATTTCTTAAATGAGTCCACCATTGGTAAAAAATATTTTCACATGTTCACGTTAATACCATTTTCCAGTTGTCAGTAAATTTAGAAAAACCTAATTTTAACCCCACTTTTTTAGAAGGGTGAAACTTGGCGAGGGGGGATTTAACAAAAAAAAGTTTATATGATTTTTTTATGTTTTAACATCCTTTATAGCTTATAAACCCTCGATGTTTCTCGGTATAATTTTAGAACACCCTGTAGAGAGTTATGGCCCCATCGGTGTGTTTACTATAACTTTTTTGCTGGTTTTTCACCCAAGGATTAAGTATAAATACAATTAATGTGGGACACCCTGTATTTATCGGGGTTACGCACTATTCGTGTTTGCTGTCTTAGGGGTAAGCGCTCAAATATGCTCACGTTGAGCATCTGACCATTCCGTGATCATCTCTTCCCTATTCATAGCTGTCAGTAATTTGTGTACTTCCTCCTGCAACCTTTCCACACCGCATTTAACCTTTCTGCCACTATGTCGTTTTTTGTAGTTCCTCTTTTATTAGTGTTTTTAGTTTTTTACTGTCTCTTCTTCTTTTTCGCTGTCATTTTCTTCTAAATTTAAAAATTGATTAAAATACTATGCCCATCGTCTTAGTACTTCTTCTGGTTCGGTTATCCAATCCCTTTTTTGTTATTTAAATGCACAACTTCAGTTCTGTATCATTTTAAACATTCCCGAGTTCTTGTCAGAAATTTCATATCTCCTTGCTCTTATATTTTTTTCAGATAATGAATTTTAGCTTAGTTACATTATCCTTTCTTCTTTCTGCATATCTGCTTTAGACCTCTTCTTAGTCTACTGCATTTACGTTGGTTGGCATCTATGCAAGAACTTACACATTAATAAAACATATTGTCGCAAAAATGAATCTTCAAATGTTTTTCAAACATCTTCATAATGACTATCATTGAATATATTACAATGCACCACGTTGGGCGACTTATAATTATGAAGTAACTCCACTTTAAGCTAGCCCTTAATTAATTTATTTTTCTAATCTACTTTTAACTAATTATTTCAATTAAGTACCCTTATCAGGGTGGTTCGCCAATCTAGTTATCTATTAGTTGCAATTTAAATTCTATACTATAAATCCTTGACTACTGAATGACATTAACTGTCAACTTGACTTCTACATTTAATCAAACCAAGTATTGACAATTATCCTTTGCATTAACATATCTATTAATCAATTCACCAAAGTAAGTACTGTATTATATTTATTTTCAGTCTTTCTTTTATTGTTTATTATTCAAAATGCGTTTATATGAATTTTTAACACAAACCTTAAAACTTCTCCAGCTTTTACTGCAAATATCCAAATACCAACAGCTCCCAATGTTCACAGTCTGCAACGCCTACAACTAATTCCTCCAATAGTCACAACTATGACGGTCCGTCAACCTTCAAACCGCATCTAACCTGTCAATAACTCCTATTGTTCGTAGAATCCAGTCCTGCTCCCTTTATCAATGTCACCTGAACTCCAATCGATTCCTGGTAAGTTTGAGTATTATAGATGATCCCAATCTAACCTTCTTTATTCCTCAGATAATACTCTGTATCCAGCAACACCCACACAACCGTCCAAATCAAGCAGCTAATTCCGACAACTTCCTTTTAAATGTTTGACCCGTCTTCCATGCAACCACTAACGTCACCAATGAATCCTAATTATATCTTGCAAGTATCAATAAATCCAAATCCCTTCAAATAATGTAATCTTCTGTGTTATTTATTTCCAATTCACTGTATTGCACAAGCTCTCCACCGATTGTATGGTTTTATTAAATCAATGTTATATCCTCATCTTTGCACAACGTAGTTTTGTTAATAGCCCCTTTATTTTGTATTTTACCAAACAATTATACAAAATATGGCACAATTTCAAATTTTTTATTCTCCAAATTAGTTATTTAAAAATTTGATATCATTTTTCTACGAGTTTGTTTATTTTACAAACTAAACAAGTTTTTATATCTCTCGTAGTTACAATTCTTCTTGCCTTCTAAAAATATTAATATCCTATTATTATATGCTACAATTCTTTATTATTATCGCAAGCACATTTGTCAATCGTAACATTGGTTGAAACTTTATTAAAATTGAACTCAACCATTAAAATTGAATACCCAATTGCTATTTACTTATCAAATTACCTTACTCATTGTCTCAATTAATTTTCATTATTTACTTTGAAATTAACACCCAATCTAAACACCTAAAATTTTGATTCTAATAATCTTCCAAGTTTATCAATTTTATATTTTTATTTTGCAACTACCCTTAGTGTATCATAACAATATTGTAGTAGCTCCACAGTGCTGCGCTTAATTTCTTTGTTATACACTTCCTTATTGTCGAATCATCAAAAGTTCAGACGCCTTTTCCTGGACAAAAATGTAGACGTTTCTTCTCAACGTTTCTATATATTTTTGGGGGCGCTGAATCCAAATATGAGTTTTGCCACCTCTCCAGGCGTCGGCTTCGTAACGAAAAAGACAAAAAAACTGAAATTTTCGGCAGTCTTTCAATTTCCTATACTATAACTCGAAAAACAAGCGTTTTCGAAGATATTAATCATATACCAAACTAAAGTATACAAAATTTCCTACAAAATGCATATCTTAACTTTAAAGTTTGGATAATCTATAACGACGCTAGCGCGTATTGAAGAAATACACCTGACCATTTAGTTGGTCTCCTGCAGCGATCGTATATTGTACCTACGATTTTTAGTCCAGTTAGTAAAGGTCCGGCAGAATGAAGTATCCATTTTAAATTGAGTTGTTTTTGTTAATGGCTAAACATTTTTTAAATATTACATCAGACAAGTGACTTCCTTCTCGCTGCTGGCACTCTTGAAGCCTAGCACGAAAGTTTTACATTACCCGCTCCAATATTTAAATTGGGATTGCGTTAATCTCTGTCCGAATATTTTGTTTCAGTTGTTCCAAAGTTTGCGGTAGATTAAAAAACACTTTTGACTTTAAGTAGCCCCATAAAAAGAAATCACAAGCTGAGAGATCCGTTGATCGTGCCGGCCAGTTGAGGTCCCCAAATTTCGAAATGACACGACCAGGAAACATTCTTCCCAGAATTGTCATAGACTCCCTAGCAGTGTGGGAAGTGGCTCCGTCCTGCTGAAACCATACTCTTCGAATATCCACAACAACATTACGAAGCTGTTGTTCAACATTGCGCAATACCTGTTGATAACCTTGTGATGTAACGGTAACCGTCTAGCCATTTTCCTCAAAGAAGAACGGACCAAAAATTCCAAAAGCGGATAATGCATACCACACAGTAACTTTTTCGCTATAAAGCGGTAATTCGTGCAATTGCTGAGCATTTGCCGTCGCCCAGTAACGAAAGTTCTGTTTGTTAACATAACCAGAAAGATGAAAATGAGCTTCATCTGACATCAGCAAGCAATCAATAATATCTGGGTTTTCAGCAAATAACCTAATGCTTGTTGTTCAGCAGATCGTTTAGGACTTCGTAGCACAGCTGCTCTTACCCTTTCAGCATTTTCAAGAATGCGTACAGAACGAGTTCTTCCTTTTGGTTTTTCTTTAGCACATGAGGCAGCACTGCGAAACTTGTGTAACCACTTTTTAATTGTTACTCGACTAGGAACTGGATCTCGTGGATTTAAAGGAAAGTGACGACGAAATAAACGCTGGGTGGTTACAACAGAATCGTTATTTTTAAAATAAGCTTCAACCGAAAAAGAACGTTGAATATTTGACCAACGCTCCATATTCACAGCTAAACTGACATTTCTCGCAAACACTTTGTGAGTTGTCTTAAATTTCCATTTATCGCGAAAGCATGGCGACTTGATTTGAATTTATATCTCATTATATTATGAAATGAATTAACTTTGAAAATGGATACGTCATTCTGCCGGACCTTGTATATGTCAAAATGTCTCGCGAGTGTATCATGATGGCACCAAGACGAGTGTAGTGAAGAAAAAGGGGTTGAACGGTTTCATTGAAGCAAGCAGATGTCGAGAGGATGGAAAGATAGTGCTGTTTAAAAGATGTAAGATTGATAAAGAGATTAAGGTCCACGAAAAATGTAGGAACAGCTACACTAATGAAAAATTTATTAATGCTGCCCGTAAGAGGAATAGACAAAGTAAGGATTTACCTGCACTTCGTTCGAATATGCCTCTATTTTCATTCAAAACCCACTGTTTTATATCATCTCCGGCAAATTCCTCGAATGCAATTGCTCGAAATCAATTGAACGAAATCAATTGCTCGAAAATCAAATTGCTCGAATGTAACCTTTCTCGAAATACAAGTTCCTCGAACCGCAATTTCTCGAAAATGTTTTGTTCGAATTTATGTGGTCTAAACATTTGGAAATTTATTTCGGCATTAAAGAGGGAGCAGAGTTTAAACGAATTACGGATAGAACAATATGTCAGCGGTCAACAACACACCATAAGTCGAAAAATATATCGTGATAGTGCAGATAGACTTTTAAGATTACTGAATAATTATGGACATGACAGAAATATATATGTTTATGTCCGTGGAATAGCACATAACATATCATATTAAAAACATATAATATTTGGTTTTTATCAGTTTTAACTTAATTACAGACCTATACCTATTTTTTATTAAGAACGGTTATAATTTGCAATTTGTGTTTTTTTTATATTTGATATAAACTGATTCGAGTTAAGGCTATTTCACAATTTTATTTTTTTCTAGCAACAGATAATCGAGAAATTGCTGTTCGAGAAACTTGCAATTCGAGCAAAGTCACATTCGAGCAATTGACTTTCGAGCAACTGATTTCGAGCAATTCGTTTTCGAGTAATCGCATTCGAGTAATTTACCTAGAACAACAGTTTTATATGCGGGGAGCAAGTTCCACCAGATTATTCAAACAAACAAATTAAAAAGCCACCACAATACCGCAATCCTGTGTACCCTGTGACTCAATATACTGTAGCCAAAAACATAAATAGATTGCTGAAAGATCGAAATGATGAAACTGCAATTCCTATTTTACATCGTATACGTTCAGTGCATGATTTGGCAGCTGCTGATGCTCAATACCATTTCTTATTTATGAAACAGTTATACCTCCCCAAACGCTAGACAAAAACACAAGGTAGACCTAGAGATGATGTGGATGGAGTAATGTAATCTATTTTCACAAATATTGAAGACAGTTCTGAAGAATGCCAGTTTACAATAGAGAAAGTAATGAATGATATTGAAGGTGATCTTCGTCCTCACCCAAGAACAATAAAGCAGCGCCTCCATGAGAAATATGGCAATGACATACTTGTAACAACCACTATTCCTTATAGTGTGTGTTTAAAAGCTACAGGTAACAAAATTATTTCTGAGTATCTGGAGAGATTGCCCCAGAAAGAGCAAAGGCTGAGAATTGTTAGAACAGCAGCAGCTATTATTGTTGAAGATGCACGATCTCAAGTGTACAAGTTGACACAGTAGCCTCCACCAGATAAATTTACAGACAATGTTTGCGAACTAATTTCAGAATCAATTCGAGTGTTTATAGATTCTGTAGTAATTAGCAAGAAAAATGGAAATTTTGAAAAATGGAAGAAAATTTCCTTAGTCGACTGTCTACTTACAGCCATAAAGCCAAAATCATATATATCTCCTCTGCAAGTAGCCGTTGCAGCATTTTTGTACAGAAAGTACGGATCACAAAGGTTGATCGACGTGCTGAGTTCTTTGGGATTTTGTTCATCGTACACCGAAGCCGTACGTCTTGAAATGTCCTCAATGTTGCAACCACCTTTAGCTCTTAATGAACAAGCACTTTGTCAACTGGTCTACGACAACGCTGACTTTAACATCAAAACTATTGATGGTCACAACACATTCCATTCCATGGGTGGCATAATTTGTGTTACTCCAAAGTCAGCTGTTGCCGCCCCGGGTCTACATATAGATCGGTTAAACGACATACCTTCAACAGAAATTGTTGGATGTGCAGGAACTATTTCAGTAAAAGTTTTTGAGAAGACAGGTGCAGGCTTAGCTGCTGTTCAGATCAATTCTTAGCCCGAAGTTCATTCACAAAAGTTTAGTCATTATCTCTGCACCACACTTGCTGTGGCTCTACGGAAAACATCTGAACCTCTTGGGCATTGTTGGGTGGAATGGGTTTATGGAAGACGTAACAAGACACAAACCGCACTACATCACATATATTGATTTCCAGCTTCATCACCAAGTGACTATACCACGGTCTACACTGCTTTACTAAGTAGTGTTGAAAAAACAAAATCATTAAACCAACAAACCACTTTCGATCAGCCACTCTACCTGAAAACAAGGAAAGTAATTGTAGGTCACCAGGGAGACCCTGAACTGCAACATGTGGTTGTACGCTTGGGTGGATTTCATTTCTAATGTCATTCATGGGGGCTGTGGGTTTCATAATAGAAGGTAGTGGTCTATGGGAACTTTTCAACCTTATTTACGCTGCCGTTAGCACTAAAAAAGTTATGACAGGTCATGGCTATGCAAGAGCGGTTAGAGCACACATGCTAGCTCACAGGACTCTAGCCTCAATAAAACTAGAAGCCATTGATCTTCCTGCCTCATTTCGATCTGAAATTGAACAAATTTTGTATAGCTCTGACCGATCACAGATTCTAAACGCACATGAGAAGGATTGTGCTAAGGAACTTGCTTTGAAATTCAAGGACAAGCTTGAACAATTTGCAGACCTAGGCCCCACTGTCGAGTTGTGGAGTCAATACTTCCAGATGGTCACACTCATTTTAACTTTCATAGATGCAGAGAGAATAGGTAATTGGGCTCTACACCTGGAAACCATTCATGACATGCTTCCCTTTTTTCATTCCAGTGGGAACTTTCTGTATGCAAAGTTCTGTCACTTGTATTTACAGGATATGGTGGAGCTACAATACACTACGCCTCCCGATGAATTTAAAGCTTTCACTTTGCAAGGTGGATTCACTATTCGGCGAAGCAATAAGTTTCGTTATGGAACATGGAGTGAAATGTGCATAGAGCAACAGCTCATGAAGCATATGAAATATTCTGGCGGGCTCACTAGGGGTCGTGGTACCAGTGACGCTATTCTGTCAAGATGGACTTTGGGAATAACAACGCACAGAAAGATTTGTGATGCTGTGGAAAGATTCAGCGGTGTAGATTTTGCATCTTCGGAACAACATGTAGATACTCGAGAATCTTCACAAAACCGAGACAACACAGATGCAGACGAAATGATGGAGTGGTTACACCAACACCCACCCTTTCCCAAGATAACTGAGCTGAGCAAGTAAACTGCCACTTGTCCAAGGAGGAAGGAGTCAAGCTTATAGACAAAATGCTGGCAATTGTTGGTAACAATCTGACGTTAGCGTCGGCCAAAATTATTATTCCTACGCATTGGAATGCGTTCAAATTTCGTCCCGCTAAAATTTCGTCACATTCACCTAGAAAACATCGCCAAAGCGCGAGAAACATGATAACACGGCGTAATCATCGTTCTGCGCCCGCATCGACAGGAGGTCGTTTGGTGCATCCCTCCCAAATTTCCAGCACTGATAAACAGTATGGTATTGTATAAATAGAAAACGCACGCTGTTAGAAGGGCTTGCGTCCACCGTCCCTGACCAGCGTCTCGCTCTAGGTCCTCTGGGACCTAGATCTTGATCCGGTCCGAAAGACTTGATTCCTGCGACTAGAAATTCCTGTGAGACCTTCCTGAACGCGCTATAACCAGAATCGTTTTGAGGCTTCGTGATTATCGACCTAAAACGATTTGTTATAAATTTTTCTCAACCTGTAGAAACGGCTTCTAGTATACAGACTTGTCTTTTCCCTATTTTAAAGCCCCTCTGGAGAAGCTCCCCTTTTGTTGGTCGCCAAAACACGAAACTTATTCGTAAAACCTAAGAGAGCTTCACTCGCCTCTCAGAAAGTTGGTAATTAATTTCATGTAACCCTTGTGAGTACTTTTGCGTCAAAGTAAAAGTTTCGTATCCCGAAATTAACCACGTAAACCTATCTCGAGGGCAAGGTCAAACCCGGCAAATGCGCCGAGTAATTTTGTTATGAAAATTCAGAGCTTTACTCACCTAGAGGAATCCGGTTTTACAGGCGTCCTGAGCCTGTCCGTAGTGCTTTAACTCAACAATTAAAATCCCCATGATTTAATTAGCAAATTTGAAGGTTAACACCGTTTCCAAAGAAATTTGATACGCTGTCATTTCACTTGCTAAAAGAAGCTATTTGGCACTGCGGATTAGGTTAGGGCAAGGCAGACCTTCGCCCTACGTTGATTTATAGTCACAGCCCCCGAAATAAACAAGATTACACCCGTATTTATGTCCGGCAATTATACATAAAGTTAACCTCGAATTCTTACATTTGCAGTCTTAGCCGCTAGAGGACGTTGGCGCCAGCCACAATAGCGGTACGTGCGCGATCTTGGCGATCCGCAACCCGTCCAACCCGTGAAGCAAAAGAGGTTGTCTGCCTGCCAGGTTCCTCGAAGAGACCAGGGAAGAAATCGATTTTTTTTTATACCAGATACAGGAAATATTTTTATTATGTTACAATGTAAATAGTTATACCCAAATAAATCCCATTTATGTTATATGTACTTTTTTATATACTTGAGAGAGTAAATTGGACCTTGGCGTCTGAGCTGCCTGAGAGTAAAAAGTTCATTAACAGTGGTAATTATTCTTAGCTCAACAGTAAGCAAATAATTAGTCAATACAGGCTATTACAACTATTTCCAGTCAGTTAAGTTTAAGCGTAACGATAGGGTGCTATCTCTTGCCACCATGAAATCTTCAATTTTGGTTCACAATCACTGTTTTTGACGCATGACGATTGTTAAAGGGTCAGACGAGGAACTCGAGGAGTTCCTGACACACTAACTGATCCCGTTTCCACCTGCTCTATTTGATGAACAGAACGGTGGTCTTATGAGGAAAGGGACAAAATCGTCACTGTACAAGGCTTTACGAGCAGAACCTGATACATATATATTGGATAACTTTCCAGAATACGAGCACAGAATTGTGTGGCCACAAAACAAGACATTCGGAAAAATTTGTGACAATTACGTTGAATATGTTCAGAAAAAATATATGGCATCTGCAGTAGTTGTCTTCGATGGCTACTTTGATGCACAGAAATGCACTAAACAAATGGAGCGCATGAGAAGATCCAAAACGCAGTCAGTTGACATCCAATTCACTGACAAAATGGTGCCCACAGTCCCCCAGGAAAAATTTCTGTCTAATAACTACAACAAAAGCAGATTCACTAACATGCTTCTACAGAAATTCAGTGCAGCCCAAATCGACACGAAGCAAGCAAGTGAAGATGCAGACACTGATTGTGCAAACAGCCCGATCCCTTGCTGCAGACCATGAAACTGTTGTAGTGGTTGGTGAGGATATAGACCTCCTGGTTATTATGACTGAAACCCTGACGTCTCCTAATGTATATTTTCTAAAGTCAGGTAAAGGTAAAGTTTTTCAATCTGTTTACCATCCTCCAAGCGCCATCGACAAAAAGCTGGCAGAACATATACTATTTATACATGCCGTCAGTGGTTGTGACTCCACCTCTGCTATTTTCAAACAAGGGAAAGCCAAGTTCCTGAAAACCCTTACAAGGAATTCTGACCTCTCAGTCTACATCCGACGTTTCAGAAACCCTCTTGCATATCACAGGAAATTTCGGAGGCAGGGGAAAAATTTCTGGTGGCCCTATATGGTGGAGGTTATGGCACCACTTCAACCAATTAACTGCGGTACCAACAGTATGTGTCGTCAGCATTCAAAGTTAGTGAAAATGTAGCATCCATTCCACCCACTAAAGCTTCAACTCAGCAACACAGTTACAGGGCGTTTCACCAGGTACAGCAGTGGCACAAGCGCTAGTGGCTTTATGGATTTTCCAAACTTCAGAGTTATTATATGCATTTTAAAGTAAATTTTGTCTAGTGTAATTTGCTATATGGTTTGTATTATCGAAAGACTTTTAGTTTTCGAGTTATAGTAAAAAAACTCAAAATAGTGCAGCAAAATTGAGGTTTATTGCAATTTTCGTTGTAAAGCTGACGTCTGGTGAGGTGCAAACCTCAGATTTTGATTCAGCGCCCAAAAAAACATATAGAACCGTTCTTCTACATTTTTTCCTAGAAAAAAACCTTGCTTATTGGACTATTACGGTGCTATTTAGTTTAACTCATCTAATTAAATCAAATAAATCAAAGACTATATAAGCTTATATGACATTACTTTTGGTTAGATAAATCAATGTAAAATGCATGCCCCTTTTAATTTTTTTATTTTAGTTGATTTGTGATTTAGTAGCTCTATGAAAACAAAGACTCTCAACTAAGTTTAGGTTCATGCATTGATAATCCGTTATTTGTGATAGTTGATTAGTACAATGGAATTATATAGAAATCTTATGACATTTATCCAACTGTCAAAGTCAGATAATTCATGAAAGTGAAATGTCAACCAAATGATATCTGTTAGACCTATTGTTATTTCAGACATCTAATAAAGTAAATAGTTATTTCTAATACGTAATTCATTCACTATTAATAACTTAGTAATGCTTTATTTACATATACCTATCACAAATACCACTTGATACGTTAGATCAATGCTCCGGTCCGGTTCTCGTACAAGCTGCCTTCACTACATCGTCAGAACTGTAAAGTAAATGCACTCATTTCAACCTTCATAACTGTAGTTGTATCTATTTGATTCCATTTGTAGTTCCATAAATGTTCCCCACTCTGCTACACTGAAGATCAGCTCTCCTATTTAACACCAAATAATCACTCCTCTGTAGGCCTGATCCAATTCAACTTCACCTGCATATGCCGATCACTTCCTGTATAGTTCCAATTCAGGCACAACTGCTGCAAACTATCCCAATATACCGGAATGGTACTCCTTGTAACAGCTACTAAACCACTAGCTATCCAAAAACTGCTCTCCTTCTTAATCCAATCCAATTATTACAGAACAATTCAGACGTCCAACAAGACCACTGATGACACCCAAGTCAAATCATTATTATTCCATTTATACTATTTTATTGTTATTAAATGTTCTTATTCCTCTTTGTACCATTTATTGACCATTATATTTTTCAGTATATTTTAAAATTCAATTTATTTTTCCTTTAGTTAATTTTAATTAAACAAACTATTTAACACAACAACCAGAAAATAAATACCATTTTAATGAAGGGTTTATATTCTTTAAATTTAATTTTACTAACAAAACATAATTTACTAATTTATTTTATTATGACACTTTATAATCGACTCTTTTCAAATAATCATTTGAGTCTGTCTTCCACTTTCATTCTTCAATAACTTATTTCAGTTGTCAATTAATAAAAATTTTGATCCAAATAATTATATTACCAAACAACTGTCTCAACCAAATGAATTCATATAGCAAAAGTTTTCTGATTAAATATTGACCATTTAACAGTATGAGTATCCAATCACTTATTCATTACTTAACTTACAAATATACCTGTTATTCTTTTACTCCACAAATTCATCCTTGTACTTTTAAATTCTTAATTAATTTATTCATCCAAAATTAATCTCATTTCTTGAAATAATTATTTATATAAATAATTAGCAATCTTGAATTGAGACCCCTACAATATATTTACATACAGAAGTCCAAATGTGCAATTTAGAATTATTACCAATCAGTTCCACATTATGAAAATTATAAATACAAGAAGACGTAAATAGGGATATGAGAAAAATGGAAAATACGCATAAGAAACCGCTGTTACAATTCACAACTGAAAGAAGTACAATGGTTACTATAAGAGATAAGCGGCATGGAAGTTATAGCATCGGTTTACAAGATGAAAACCGTTAAAGCAGCGATTCGAGACTGTCTTCAATAAATCCACTTTCCATCTCCTAGCCTAAAAATTATCCCTTACAATTTCCCTTTTTTTATAAAATATTTACTTACATTAGAACTTTGGTTTTCGATAGAATTTTCATTATCAGTGGTTGTAGATACAGAAATCGAATATCTCCTTTCATTGTTTTTGAAGTGATAGGCAATGAATGAAGATTTCAATTCTACATCACAGCGCAGTTGCTCAACAAAATATGAAAAAAACCAGAAGGGTTTCGTCATGCAGTTTTTTAATTCATTACAGTAGATTGAGAGAAAGGTACAATTGCATGGCCTGCTCGCTCTCCCGTCTCCACTTTAGATTTTATAGGACATATGTATTAAGGAAAACAAATAAGTGAGCCAGTAGAAACACTTCCTTGAATTCAAGGGAAAAAGTTTACGAAGTGTTGGGTAGTCAATTATTATAAACCTACTTAAGCATGCATAATTCTTCTGCATATTTTTTTTCATATTTTGTAATTATTTTATAAACAGCCTAATGACTCAATTAAAGCAATCTGCTATCATATTTGCTCAATAGGAAATGCGAAATTGACATTTGTTATTCTAGATCTAGATATATTGATATTGTATTAAGCCCACATTTTGACTCTGTTTGCAGTGCAAAATATTTAACCAAGTCAATTAAGTACAAAGTTAGGATATCTTATATAATTAAAAATGTAAACAATAATCAAAGTATTAAATGCATTGGTAATGAGATGCGAGAAGAAGTAATTAGTCGGATAAAGGCACGCAAAAGCAAGCATATTTTAGAGGGTTTTAATTTGGCTTTTGAATAAAGTAATATAATTAAAATGATAAGTTTGTGCATATGTAAAGCCAGACCAAACGACAGTAATTGTCACAAAAGGTTGTTATGCGCATATAAATGAGCGTAGTTATCAATGAACCGTGAAAATTGTGAGCAAGCTGAAGGGTAGATGAAGACAAGGATAATTTAGAAAATTTGCAAAGAGCAATCCTGAATGTAGGCAACAGAAGAGAAGCAAGCGACGTGAAAATGGGGAACTCAAAAACCAGTGCATTAATTAATAAAAACAAAGTGCAAAAAAGTAGAGCAGTGAAATTAAAAACGTTTGTGAGTGCAACGCTAAAGAACAACACTAGTTATAAGCAAAAGACAATATTGTAGATTTAAGAAAATGTCAGATTTTTTATTTATGTAATCAAACTTTACTTCATTTGTGGTTAATATTATCAAAACTAATTTCCAATTAATAGTAGAAGAACACCGTATCATAGCAACCTGATAATTTTTGTTATTAACAGAGAAGAAAACAATTGAAAATAGAAATTAATGTAGCTTGTCGAATTTGTGCTTAATTTTTAATTAATGTTTTTCAATAATAAACAAGTATTTTACCACATAAAAGTACCCAGTTCTATTTACCAAATGTTCAACCAGCTGTGGGAGGATTTCTGTTAAGTTCCGTAACAAAAAAATTTAAATTTCCAATCTCATCTTCGAGTGGACATCGGCAGCCGAGCATCTGGGGTTTCCGATCTTCGATTACGACCAAATTAGGCGTCGGAACCCAGAGGTCAGCAATCGGGGACATCAGCGGGGTCTGCAAGAACGTCACTGTTAACATCTGCGGCCAGGAAAACGGAGCGAGAGGCAGTAAATCGAACGGCGTCGCCCTACGACCAGTCTTCGAACGGGGACGGCTAATTTTAAAAAAAGTGGGAGTGCCTGCAATTTGATATCAGCCTTCGGGAAAATTACTTATTTACGAGATTAAACCTTGCTGAAGAGGCCTATCGCTTATCCGAGGGTCCAGCTACGCCGTAATAGTCCGTAAAAGCCTAGGCGTCATCAAATTTTGCGAAATTGTACAGAATCAAGCATCATAAACAAATGAAAGTTAGCGTGGGTCTTACGTCATCTTAACAATGAAGGCAAGTTTTTAGTTGTCAAGCGGGAATATTCAAATTATTTTCTTTTCTCACATAATTTCACGATTTTAAACGTTCAAATACACGCTGTACGCACAAATCATTTTGTGTTTATCTGTCAATTTACGATGTTGTGAATTATCTACTTAGAAGGAGGAAATGAGCTACGTTGAGACAAATAACCTAAAATTTCAGAATATAGTGAAATTATGAATCTAACTCTGAGATAAGCAGTTTTGTGTTCGCCGAGAGCTAGCTTAATAGGTATTGCAGGTAAATAAAATATTAAGAAAGGGGCATTCAACCATTTTATTTGTGCAATTAATTATTACATTTCATTTTAACAAGCCTTAATTTACTGACAGGTAAAGTTGAGCACAGTATAAAAATGTAATCTGAGAATTGTGTATTAGGGCAAATCTAATTTTAACTTATATTAAATTTTGTACCCAAAATAAGTAAACAATAGGCAGTTCATTGCATATTTACAAGCACAGCAACGTGGAGCTTTTACAACAGGTCATTACAATATATGGACGAACGAGCACTACTTCTGAAACTTTTGGAAATCGTCGAATTTTGAAGTAAGACGTTAATTCAATGTTTTATTCCTGGTTTGAGCTTTGAAAAGTGATTGATTTTTATTAGCCATCCCCTAAAAAAGCAACTCAATGGTAGGTCCGCCGTTAAGTAAATTGTAGAGATTAGGAATGAGTCCTATAAATTAACGAAAAACCGCATTTCGGGGCCATTGGGAAATTTAAAGGAAATCTTTCCAGTAGCGGCGATCTAATCAAATATTGAGACTCGAATTCCGGGATCTATTATTATTTATTAAATTCGTAAAGCGCTCGCCGTACGTCCATTAAATAAATTCGTATCGTAGGTGGTCATTAGGGAATTCCGCCATGATTAACAAACGTAAAGCCAACCAAGTTCGCCGGCACGAAGCGGTTTAATATTTAACGGAATGTTCGTGTTTCGTAGGCAGACGTACATTCGGGGGGCCCGATTATTAGCCATAATTAAATTACCTGCTCATTTAGAAATAACAATTATTAATAGAGAGCCAGCGATGTTGAGATCGATTGCCGATAATCCGGCTCGTTAAATTTTCGATGCACGCTGAAATTACCGCTCAAGTCGCGCATGCGAGGGCAGTCGTTAGTTCGCAAGCAGTAGCCGGGGAATTATTCTGTTTCCTTCCTTCGGCATAAAATCTGCATTTATTATCCGCCATTTTACACAATCCCAGATATCAATCTCCTCACTGATTCATTCTAAGCAATAAGTTCGCTTTGCGGCAACACAAAGCGCTATTAATTACTTAGGAAAGTATGAGGTTTTCAACCTCTGAATATTTGAAAAGCTTTCTCACGATTTATGCTTTTTACAGCGCCTAACTATTAATTTTCTTCGGATTTACAACTTTAGAAAATTCTCCGCCGTTTTTGCGGCAGCCTCATTTAGCTTCCAAAGACGGTCGCCGCCGGCAGATTATCCTCGCCTTGGAAGCTATTCTTGACGACTTCAGTTCTGATAATCATTGTCCAATTAGTCTTAATTTAAACGCCCCCGTAATTTCTAAAAACAAGGCATTTAAATGTAAAGGTCGACTAATTTTAAGTGTTTCAATGTCGGTTTTTACTATGCAATTAGTATATTTAATTATTAAATTTCTTCGGCTGTAATTAATGCAGTGTGTCCCAAACTTAAAACTGTAATTATAAAAATTCTGTAAAGTCAATTCACTTGTAAATGATATTTGATTTATAAATTGAACCTTTCCGGTCTGACAAATCTTTTATTTTGCAGTTTCCAAGAGTTATTGCATTGACTAAAATCACTTGTGAAGCCCCAAGAGCCACTAGTTACAATAGAAGGAAGATGGACACCTAATATTTGTTTTACTTAACAAGCTACAGAAGAAAATTCAAATTTCAACATATCTATTCTACGCTTGAATAAATTAGGGCTTATTCACACACTTGTAGTTAGATTAATACGATATCATCTAGTGTGAATTGATGAATGACCTGTATTTTCTAGTTATGGCTTAAAAGTTTGGTCTTTTAAGATAAAACGAGACGTTATCATTATTTCAACATTACTAGTGTAGTACCATTTACAAAATAACTAGCCCTACACGTACTGAACTGAAAACTAAGCTATGACAGTTAGTAAACGTCAGTGTTCATTATTAAACCAACACTAATCCAAAAAGAAAAACTATAATAAACTAATGGCTTCCATCTGTCTATAACATCTCCTAGAAGAATTAATTTAATGGTTTCCTGATCCATTTTCAATATTTCTATTTGGTTATGGTGTTCAGCTGAAGTTTGTTGCAATTTGTTAATACATCAGAGACGAAGGAAAATGTTGATGTGTACTATTTGTGTACTTCAAAACGAACTCATATGCAATGTTACTCATAGTACTGCTACAGAAATTTAAAAATTTGTATAACTTCTTTTAATGATAACCAAGCAAAAAAAGTCAACTAAACCGAAGTATCTAAAAATAGTTGGACAAACAGCTAGCCGCTTTCATTATCTACTGAGTTGATCCATTCTACTGCCCTATGTTCCTGGTTTGGTGCTTTCGTTTTATAACCTAAATCTCCGACAGGCCCCCTTGCTCCGTCGTTAAAGGCCATTTGTTAGCTTTGTCGTGCTTTACTGCGAGCGATTGCTGCTTACCGAAGCCGAAGGTTTAATTGTGCGATGTGAAGAAACAGCTCTTTGGTCGTGCACGTAGCTATTTAATAGCTATTAATTAGTAATTATTGCTGAGCTACGTTCCAGCGTCTTCGACTGAAGTCCTTAAGATTTCCTCCAACGTTATTTTTTGCGGATATAAATGTCGTACTTTGCATTGCCTTCGCATGTTACGTTTTGCGATGTGCCGTTGCACTGATGCTCCAATGTTTTCGATGAGCACCCACCATCGTAGCTTTACTTGCTATGCTATTTATTGTTAGCAACACATTTATCTGTTTTATTTCTTTGCGACTTTTCTGGCCGCTTGAAGCTGAGGCATCTGTGATAGCGTAACCTTTGGGTGCACCTCTCTCAATAAACGTTTTAATGTTGCTAAAGCTAGGTATTTTATTGTTATATTGTTGACCACTAGATCTTTTATTATAAACACGTATATTTTAGTTACTGCTAACAATAAACACATTATTAATATTATTATTATTATTATTACTATTATTATTATTATTATTATTATTTTTATTATTATTATTATTATTATATTGCATTTCAGGCTATTGAGGTTTTAGCAAAGCTTTGAGTTTATGAGTTCTCATTTTGATCTGGGAATATTTGTTATTAAAGGCCTATTGGCGCTCCTTTCTTACGAAAGAATTAAGTTAAGCTTTTGTGATCAACCCACGCTGTTTTCATTGTTAGCTGGTTGGCCCTCAAATGCGCCCACGTAGTCACGAGGGTTTGAATTTGGCCTAAATTTGGTATCAACGTGTTATGAATATTAATGATACCATACATCAGATATTCATTGACTTTAAGTGGACATATAATAGCAACTTAACAAACACATTGAGCGAGCACCAAATACCAAAGAAACTGATACATCAAATAAAAATAACACTCAAAAAGACCAAAGCATGATTAAACGTATAAAATGAACTAAAGCTTAGATATAACCATATGATAATTCAGAAATATACAGATAAATCCTGGAAGGGCCAATACAATCGTAGGCTTCAGAATTAAGCTTATAAAATCATGTAAACATAATAGCATATAATGCTGAAAAGATGAAGTGTTTACGAAGCTAGAGGAAGAGGGCAAAAGAACGGGTAAAACACCCGAGAAAAGGCAGATATAATAATGTCCACAGTCTTGAAACACAATAGCATCAATTTGACAGTCTTGGAATACATATATCTCGCATCTAGCATAAAGAAATTAAAATAGAAAAGATATACAAAAATATTTAGCAGCCACAAACTGTTGTTACTTTGCCTTTTAATGTTTGCCAAGTGCATCGTAAGTGTCCCAACGAAATTGTAGGTCTACAACTATAACAACAGTAATTAGACATGGTGAGGAATATTGAGTCACGATTAAGGCCAAAGAAAATATTATTTGGAAAAAAAAAACTCCCGGAAAATACCTGGATAGGTAAGAAAATTATAAATAATAGAGAATGATATGAACTGTAGCAACAGTTTGACCTGATGTAATTAAAAATATATAGATTCCGGTAGTTAGGGCAGTTAGAAATAATGCCAGAAGACAATACAAAGAAGAAGCTTTACAAACACCCGAAGGAAGAAGGAGACTCGATGAGACTGTGGAGAAAGGCATTAGGAAATCAAAGATAAAAGGATGAACGTTAACAGCAGCAAATAGATCGAAGTAAAGACAAGTTTTCAATGTCCTTCTGATAGGTTATTTACTGCTTCAAAAAAATCACATCTATTAATTTACAAATGGTGTTTTAATTACCACTTTGCCTTATTTTTTCCCCAGATGAACTCTATTGTAATCAATTCACACTGATAAGGAAACACTATTATTATCACTCTATGTTGTTTGCTTCTACACTATCATCTATCACGTAAAAGTTACTTGGCTTATTGATTTTAACTTATTCCAACCACTTTACATTTTCTTCATAACAATGAATATTCTGTGCAATTCAAGCAATTATATCACTGTAGTACGGGGGCGACTAAAGTATAGATAAAATATGAATGGTCGTGATAACCAAAGATTGTCGAGTAGTTGTTGGTGACAGATTAAATAAACTGTAAAGGGCTTTACTCCGAACTTCCCTAGCAAGTGGACGTTTTGAAACTAGCAATTTAAAAATATCTAAAGAAAAAAACGAATTTAATTTTTAAAGTGTTCCCTCTATATCTTTTGGGTCCATAATATGCCTTTTTCATTAAGGGTAAAAACTCGAGCTATGTGCAAAATATTACTTGTATTTAACTCCTACATCTCTAGTTAAAGCAAAAATAAGCATAACTGTATTTTTTAAGGTACTCTACCTGTATTTATTTAACCGGAACCTTATTCGGGCAAATATCTAATCTGTATGCAAAATCTTGTCTTTCTGCAACAAACAGTTTTTGAGTTACACCACCAGCAAAAGGTGAGGCAGACGGGCAGAGAAACAGACAGACAGACTGACAGATTTGAGAAAATCTATGTTCGTTTGCTAGAGGTCCTGAAACGTGAAGATCTGAAGAAATCTTGGAAGGTAATTTTGTCAGAATTACAATTCTTCTTTCGACTTTCAGAAGGAGGAAGTAACTATGAAATAAAAATGTTTTTTTAAGTAATTATTTTGGGTTTCAGATTGTACTTTAATTGATTGATATATTTCCTTTAAAAAAAATCGAAAATACATTGTTTTCTTCTCAATGTAGGTGTTTGATATTTGAAATGCACAATCTTTCGGGGGAAAATACCACCTCTTACAAATATTTATACAGTCTCATTGACATATATTTAATGATTCTTTAAACCGCAATGTTAGTTACTATGTTGTATTCGTCCATTTTGTTCATATTTACATCACAACAACACTACTATAATTTATAACATTTTCGCACATTTACATAAAGATTAAATATTGTTATGGTCTTGGTACAGGGGTTTAAAATTAGATTAATAAGGTTAAAGGAATACAGTATTAAAAATTACAAACATGAATTTAAGTATGAAATGGATATCAAAATTATTAAAAATGTATTTGGTAAAAAAAGGAAATGGAATTTAAAATTCAATTGAATGAAGCTACATAGTGGGTATTAGACAAATATAATAAAGCTTCTATAGTGTGCTAGACTATGAAATATGTGCTAAAGTGAATCACTGAGAATATATTTTTTTATCAGTACGTAAAATTTATTTGATACAATACATGTAATACAATTTGTAAGCGGTTTAAATTATGAAAATAAACCTTTTATAAAAGTTTTAAAAAGCTGTTTGGAATGTAAAAGGGTTAGGTATAAATTAAACTAAAATTTGCGTGGTGTAAATAAAAGTAAACTTCAAAAGATCAAAAGATGTGAAGAAGAAAAGGATTAAAATAAATGGATGTGGTGAGAACGCCGAAGTAATGCAGTTATAATCTACAAAAGCAAATTTCTGGAAGGGGATGCTAATCTGAATTTATTGTCAAATTACATTGCATCATATGAATTATATAACAAGGAATGGCTTTTCCTGGAAGTGGTTTACATCGAGATCATTAGCAGAGTGAGCATTTTATGGGATAGATAAGAGGTTTTCATCTAAAGAAGTTCTAATTCGACACGCTTGTCATTGAAGTGACATCTTATTTGCATCTAGTCAAGGTTTGTGATATCATGTCGTCGGAGGCTTGAGGATTTTGGTAGGACGACGTGGATGGTGTTTGCTGCTGACATTGCTGCTAGAGAGGGTTAGTAGGTGCCTTGTCGTTTTTTGGCCAGGAAGTGTTTGAGGATCCAGGTGTTTTTGGAGGAGTTCGTGCAGGCATTGCTTTGGAAGTTGGGAGATCTTGGTGAGGTTGCTGGATGCATTGGGCTTGGTAGAAGAGAGTGTCGAGTCCAAGAACAGGTGACACAATACAGGTATTTCAATAAAAACTGAAAGAAAATATAGAAAGAGTGAAGTAAGGTAATTTTAATTAAGGGCGTACTTACCAATTGATATTGTTAAATGACAAAAATCTAACGAGAAAGTATTTGTAATTAATTTTGCACTAAAATAATTTGAAGTGACACGTGACAGACGTATGAGTTCATAAAATAAGAAAATCAAATTTCAGAATAGAAGCAATCTAGATTATAAAGAATCCGACCTGTGTTTCAGTCAAGTGTTTGTTTACCGGAGCTAGCAGTTAATAATCTTGATAATCCATAATTATAAAAGGGCAAATGAGTTAATTAAAATTCAATTTTAAAAGGAATTGATTGCGAATAAACTAAAGTAAAGTGTAAGTCCATTATGACATAACATAGGCGTTACAACGTAGAGTCATCACTTCAGTATTATTCTTAGGCCTACCAATTTATTGAAACTGCATAAGTGTCCCATATTTTCACATTATTTATGTAATTGTTTTACTACTATTATATATTTAATTTTCGTTGTTATTTTATTTTCAAGTTTTCTACAAAATATCAGGTTTTAGTTGCATAAGTTGGGTGGATAGATATACGATTTTAACAATTTACAATTCCTTTTTTTTGACCTCAATAAACTTTGCCTTGTATATTTGATAGTATACACTAATTTCATTCAGGCATCGCCAATGAACAACCCTAACTTAGTTAAATATTGCTTTATCTCTCATTCTTCAAGCGTTACTGCTATGCAGTTCCTTCGTTGCCATAAACTACTCTATACAGTTCGACATTTATCATTATCCTCACAGAGATTTTAGAAACCATAACAGATAGAGGAAACTATTAAATAAGGAAAAAAATACAAAAATGTGAAAAAATTTTATTGTTTGGATAAAGGAGGTCATGACACTTTTATGAAAAACAACGGTAGTATTACATAAAGCTCATTAAAATGCTTTTATGTGCCTATTTACCCGTATATATCTGCTCTATAGCAGATATTTACTGTTGTCTGTGGGCACTTCTCTTTTGCTTTTAGTAGGTTTTGAATGGAAACATCCTGCCATACCCCATGTTCTGTTTTAATTTCGTCTCATTTTTATGTTTCATAACACAAGAGTAGGGTAAGGTCAAGATGTAGCCAAGACAAAATCATAACTATATTAAGACAAATTTAAAGGAAGATGACAGAATCAACAGATGATAAAGGTCAACAAGAGGTTTTGCCAAAATCAAAATAAGCCCGAATATTAAAATTACTTTTTTAAGTTCTATTAGATATTAACACACCTGGATTCTTAAAGAAATATTGGATTTATAGGTCCTGAAATTTTATTTTAGAAGTAAATGTGTATTAAAGATTTTGAAAATTGCAGATTTTCTTTTATAAAGTAATCGACATATTTGAAAGGAAACCTCGGTAAGGCGAATGGGTTTATTAGTGTTTTCTGTTAAGTTTTAAACCACCACAGGTTACGTTAGCACTCGGTCTGGGCGTAGCAGTATCGACACAATATTAATTAGGAATGCAATAATGAATTAGCAGCAATTAACACGACGCGACGGAGTGGTTGCGATTGTATTTTCAATCAGCATTTTGACGCGTGCTAATGCCGATACGCAATGGAAGGCAAGACTGGCCGTAGCAGGATACAAACACTTCATTATGGACTGCCAGTTTTATGGACAGCAATTTGTATCTCAAATAAAGACTTTGGCTGATGATGAAGCTGAGCTATCATAGAGCTAATAGAATCCCTAAAATTTATGGCCTGTTAACGAAACGCCTTTTTAATTTACCATGTGGCTGCTCCGGACCTGGCGGACGCGATTTCGGAACGTTGGGGCCCATTAAAATAATTTATGCAGAAGACGCCCAACGGGCCCTGTTCAAATAAATTTTTATTAAGAAGTAATTACGCTAGATTACAAACTACCGGAAATGACGCGATTTCTCTCGGCGCTGCCAACGAAACGAATTTAAATAATACGGACAATTAAACGCCCTATTAAAAACGCGAGATATCTGATAAATATTTTGATGCTCCCCCGATTAAGAAATGCTAATGCAGACTTAAGTGGAGAGAGGGTGCAGGCCACATGGCGGTTACTAAATTATGAGAGTGTGTTTTGCTAATTTAAATACGATGACATTTTCGTCGTTGCATCTCGATCAGATAGCGCCCTAATGAGTACATCTGTTTCGACGCTGAAACAAGGTATACTTGTCAAATTCCATCGACCGGAAATATATAAAATGGCCGGGTGGAGAGGGTTGCCGAGGGTAGCGCAAACTTCTAATTAAAGGATATGACGGAAAGTGGGCGTATTGCTATTAGATCATATTTTTGACATATTTGCTGATGCCGCTAGGAAGATTTTCCATTCCAGATTTGACGTTAGTATAGAAGACAGCACCCTCCAAGTAGGTTTATTTTCTAAAGTGGTGTCACCAAAGTGCTGCAGTAATTAAATTTAATACAATGAAAAATTTGTGATCCAAATAAAACCTCTTGCAATACTTGGAATATAATCTCAACAAAATGACATTTCCTGAAGGTACTTTCGAACTTTCCAATATCCAGTAGGGATTTCATGAAATAAACTAATTTTTTTTTTTTTTTGACAACGAATCACAGTAATAATTGAGTGAACTTTTCTCGTACGTCTAAAGTGCTATCGTGGGAAAATAAAGCAAGAAACCATCGTACTAAGTGAAGTGACGAAGTGATTTTTATTAAAATATAAGTGGAAAAGTGCAAATTTTATGAAAAATCTATAAAAACTCAACACCTTTAGAAAACCGATATCTAAAATTGGGTGCATGAAATCTTATGATGAAGTGATTAATGACCTATAAAGTTTAATAGTGGGGATATCTTCTTGTGTCTTCATATTTTCCATTTGCAAAGCCTTAAGCTGATGGTAATATTAAATATAGTCTAAGAAGCCCTTTGCAGTTCTATCTAAAACGTAATCTACAACGTCTCTACTATTAAGTATTATTAGCAGTTATGAAATTCGTGCTGCCATATTTTTCTTCGTATGAACAGCTGTTTTTATTAATGTGCCTTCATTGCTATTATAGGCACTTCATTTACATAAAATTATTTAGTCGGATTTGTTTTGAAGGCTAGTTGTATTTACATTTAACACACGGTTTAGCTAGTATTCTAACAATTGAAAATGTTGCGGAATTACGCTACTATTTGAGATTAGTGTAGCAATCAAGAAAGAGAAAAATTTTAAAACACGCTGGGGTTTAGCTACTTGAAATTTATGTTAATACTAGTACAAGGGACATATTTTCAAAACTAGGTCACTTGCATAGCCGAGTTAAATAAACTTTTAAAATAAAAAATGATATGAAATAGAATAGTATTAACTGCTATAATAAAGAAATGCTTCTTGGTGGTGGACATCAACTATTTAGTACAGACAATCCAATATCAATATAGTAAATTGCTGAATTCTAATTAGAATATTTGTTGTTTCAGCGCTAAGCGATTTATGTTTAAAAAGTTCGATAACAACAGCGATGATTTTAATTTAAGTGATCTAGTTGCTACAAATAATAGGAATTTTAAGAATGAATGCGAAGGCCCGGTATATCACAAGGTTACTAGAAATATTTATTTTAATTTAAAAAAGAAGGTTGCGTAGATCAAAACGTTCAATTATAAATGGAGGGGAAGCTAAAAATCCTTCGACACCAGTTACGTTCGACATATTGTTTGTTCACTAAAATTGAAAAAACTTACTTTGGTCGGTTTTGCAACCGGTCATCCGGTACAGATTCAGTGTGGCACAGATTTCATATATCATTATAGCTACCCGCATAAAGAGGTAAATAGCATACAAATTCAGCCACTTCTTAAACCCATTTGTAATATCAATAATCTGCAACCTAAAACAAATTGCATTGTTTAGCCACTAAGTCAACACCGTAGCTAAAAGATATTTATTTTTTAATAATGAAAAAACAAGTATATTTGACATGAATACTGCATATGTGCTGAGTGAATTAGTGCATATATTTGAAAAAAAGCATTAACGCAAAAGTTTAAAAATATGTTATTTTTACTATTTATGTGGTTTCAGAAAGATCAGGGTCGACAAATACTGAAAAGTTATAGAAGTATATCACTTCAATTCATATCGAAATGCAGCATTCAAAAACTAGTATTTTTCACACCGGTGCTTAGATTAAACTAAAAAGGTTTCAAAAACCGGTTTCAGTACCAGGTCGTATTGAGTGGTAACAATTATTAGAAAATTTAGATTTTTATGAACCTACTGAACTTACAAATTGGAGTGAATTTCTATATTTTCCTTGAGGTGTTGAATTACAGAATGCGCTGTGTCACATTCCATGTGAGTCGTCTAGTTTTAAAAGAGTTCTATTTACTGTTTAGTACTTTTTGTTAGTAGAGACAAAGGCCACAGAAAGGAGTATGCGCAATTTTTCTAAAAATGTGGCGATATTAAAAAGTCTCATAGAATATTATTTAAGTCACGTACCTAATAATAAACACTTTTTTAAAACTTTTACATATAAAATGTAAAAGTTTTCAGTTTTCAAAATTGAAACGTTGCACTTTGGCATGACTGGTTTTATAAATAGCAGTTTCAAAAGTAAGCAGATTTACTGCGATTTGGAAATAAATTCTAGGATTCTGGGGTTCTTTCTTTTTCAAATAATATTTTTACGAAAAAAAAAAACAAAGCAGCTTGAATGTATATTCCCCCATTTCTCATTCCTTTCTTCATCCACCAGTGGCCCCAATAATTCTTTTTTCTTTCCAATCGGCCCGAAAATGTTTTATTGGCGGCTCTTCGATATTTAAATTTTTTTTCTATTGAATTAATACTACAGAATTTCATTCTATATTTTAGGTTGAATTTGCGTTATTGACGTCGATATAGTACTTCGATTTCCCCTTAAGCCAAATATTGTTTCTTGTTTTGCCCTAGTGAATACGATTCTTTTGCAGTGATAACTTTTGGGATTTAAAGCAGAGGTGATTTTATATTTATTTGGCTGATTTTTCTATCCTTGAACATGGCAGTCAATACCTAATATTTCTTGAGTGGCGTAGTTTTTGAAACAATCTCATAATAAACTTCTGAGTGTATTATTGTATGCAGTTTTCTTATTTTATTTTCTCAGAAATTTCAGTTTCAGGAGATCGTATACGGTTGACCAGCCAGAGGCCCTCGGTCTGTAACACATGTCAACCTCAGGGAAAAAACATATTCATATCTCCCTTAATGCATAAATATCTATATTAACATTCAAATTAGATTAAAATGATTCTGAATTAAATCGTCAAAATAATTAATACTCCGACATAAAAACAAAATGCTCTTGTTGATAATAAAGCAGTGCAGCAATGTTTAGAGATTATCTTGAAGCTTCCACGAGACCTTTTGCTGCAACAATAATTTGTAGATAATTGATTTGTAACTATAAATATTCGATTGCACTTTTTTCCCGTTATTATTCTCAAAAAAACAACAAACTTAAATGAGAATTCCAAAACAACGTTTTCAAACATTACTTTTCGAAATTACAACTGCAAACTCATAGGTTGAACATTTACCTATGTTGAACACTATAAATAATTTATTGTTAAAAACATGGCAGTATAAAAGGCGTGGTTGCTAAATCAAAAGAAAGAGACAAAGAATTCCCAGTGTTTAAGAATCGCACAAATAATGAAATACAATTTTATGATTGTAATCTACCAAGCAAGAACATAGCATACAAGAAAAAAGTAACAGAAATAACAAATTAAGTACAAATAATTCAGTACAATACAACAGAGAATGTTAATATCTGCACAATTAATTAACGCAAAAAATAAATTCCAATTTCCTATAAATATTGTCAGGGGTAGAGGCAGCTGTTCATAAATAAAACTGAAAAATAGGTAAACCAGTAATATATCTAGTTAAAACAAAATTTTAGTTTTAAAATCTGAACAGTTTGAATTATATGACTCCGCAATACAGAAAAGGTTTGTGAAGGATAAGCTTGAAATTAATAGCCACTGCGTAAATTCTACAGAAACTCTTCATTGGATGAATGTGCAGAGCGATTCAAAATAAAATTGATTGCGTGAGCCCATAAAAAACATGACCATATCCCACTTTATAAAACAAAATTTGAACTACAATTAACTGTATTAGTAGTTCATACAGTTAACACAGTTTACTACGCTACACAACCAAATTCATAGATTAAATTGATAGACAACTTTAAATAACATGCGTGTAAGATAACAAGACACTGAAAATGAATTCTAAACTTCAAAAAAATTTACAGTTGCAAGTCAACAAAAAGCATGATTAGCAAGTTTGATTGTTTTCGATGGCTTCCGCAATCAAGTTTATTATTGCTCTCCCTGTACTAGTAGAAGAGCTATGTTTTGAGCATCACGATTAACGAAAAATAGTATGCAACACCTTTAGAATTAATTTCACCAACAGACGCATTTCACAGTTTTTCTTCATTTAAACGGGTTGTATGAAAAACGTAGATTTTTCGTGTTTTTCAATTATTTGAAAGAATAGTAATTAGGAATTATCAAAAAACTAGAGAATTTTAAAATATGATTTAAATATCCATTGGAACTTCACTTACTAGATTAATTTTTATAAATGACGGATGATTCATGCAGAACGAATATGTTTTTTTCTACATTATTAAGAAGAATAATATTTAGGTCTACAATCATTCTTCACTATCAAAAATTCAAGCTCAAGTGCTCAGTGATGGATATTCCTATGTGAAAATGTATATTATTTATTCATGCGCTGCACAGGTTATTGTATTTAACATAATAAAATAAAATTTAATGCGTATAGGATCTTTTTCAGGTAAATTTATTTCTAGTTTTAAAATAAATTAATAACAACAACTAACTAGTAATGACTATGTGAAATCGCGAATTGCATTTCGAAACATTTGGAAAAATTATCTTCTTATCTGAACATAATTGTAATTGAATAGAAATACCAAATGAAGCATTAATTGGCCATACTGTGAATAATAGCTTTTGGTCTTGCCTTATAGTTTTTTTTTATTTTTCAGTATGTTATAGCTTCATCACTGTTGTCAGGCTAATTGCATCGGCTACGCACTACAGCCCTGTCACGCCCCTATCTGCTCTGTTACGTTCTTATCTTGACTGTCACTTATTGGTATTTGCAAATTTTGGTAAATTTTGGAATTTTTAATTACGGTATGGTCCTATTTTATGCAGATGCTCAGCTAGTGAAAACACCTTATAGATATGTTTGTATGAGCTAAACAAAATAATAACAAGAATGTTTATATAAAGGAAAAACAAACAAACACTGTTAAATAGCACATTTAAACACTAGGAACCTTCAAGTACAACAAAAGACGAGGTTAAGGAATAAGAATGAATCCACTATTGACGTAAGAAATAACGATAACGAATAAATTAAATCTGGTACGAAATGAAATGAGATCACTGAAAATTAAAACTAATTCACAAAACTATTATGCCGAATTACATTAAACGTTTCAGTATCTCTCCTTCTCGTCCTGGCCGTTTCACAGCATCCGTATACCTCGCTACCTATATTTTACTAGAAAGTAAGTATTTTTCACACTTTCCTGAAGTAAATATCACTGTCACGATCTCCTAATTTGAAAAATATATTTTTTTGAATTTATATATTTAAACAATTAAATTAAAATCGATACGAAGGGTCCCCTAGCAAACATAAACAAAAGTTCTTATTGTTTCCATTGCCACCTTTCCATTTTCGTTGATTAGTAGCAGGATTTGATTTCTAATGTTGCGACTACGATGTATTGTGTTAAAGTGCTGAGATAAAATTGTATAAATGGTATAACTCTTTTAATAGTAAAAAACCAAATTGGTAATTTGGATTGCTTCTAGGTTCAGTTGTTTTCAAAAACGAGAAGAAATGCTTAAAAATGTAATATAATTATGTATAGAACTTGTTTGTTTTCATTCTGCCCCTTATCTGATTTTATTTTATGCTAGCTGTAATATATTGCTACGTTGTTACTTTTTCCGTCTTTCTTATTTACTGTATAAACAATGGTTGGATTTTTTTTCTAATCATTCTCTTTTGCTATGCTAGGGGAGTTCAAATGCTTATATTAGAATTTTTAACGGCTTTTTTTGATTGTCCTTTTATATAGGTTATATATAGGTTTATATAGGTAAGATCCTTAATATTTTATGTTCAAACTGGAATACTTGAAAAACAGCTTTAAATTTAGGGATATGAAATACTTAACAATTATGTTTTTCCGATAAAGAAAATAGTAGTTCTGGGTATTGGACCTGTAGAGGATGCTTAATATTTGCATATTCAATAACTTCCAATTCTTGAAATTGAACATCCTATAAATTTCCGTGTTTTTGAAAAGGTTTTTAATGATCTTTCTTCTGCTAAATTACTTTATACCTCTAAAGTCGACCATCTTCCACATATTCCAGTTTGAACATAAAAACAATTTAAACCCCTTAATGCTTCATTTAAAGGGATAACACACAGACACCGTTAAATGCTGATTTAAACTATTCACTTGAACCCAGCGAACATGCCATAAAACCAGGTTTCATAGATGAAAATCCAGTTATTGTTGATCCGAGAAATAATAATACGAAACAAAGAGAAATGCAGGAATAAATTAATAATAATATCAAATGAAATTTATAGGAAAGAAATGTTTATACCTACTATGTTAAATAGCCAAATGTATCTCGTTCTGGCCTTTGGATCTTAGAGCTATCCAGAGTACGCAACATTTGTAAATTTGATCATTTCGGTCTTTTAGTTGGAACACCTAGTATATATTTTTCATTTTTGAGGCGTCATTTTACATTCCAAGGGTAGGTAATTAAAAACACATTTTTGTAACGTATTTTTTTATTCAATTGCTTTCTTTTCTGTTACCACTTAGAGCTGCCGCTTGAAACTCCATATTTTCTTGTATAAAAAATTCAATATCTCCACACCAGTTAACTTTAGATCCATATCATTTAATATTATAAATTTCTAACATTTCGACGCAAAACTTTGAAGCTTCATAGATATAGAGAGTTCTCTACAACAGAAAAGAGTAAATTTGGTTTGCCACATTTTCTTTGGTGACTCTGTTTAATAAAAGATATTGGAGTGAATGGACGTACCTATTATCGTTTAATTTATATTTTTGTAGCTACTCAAAAATTGCTTGGATAAATATTATGTACAAGGTTAATTGAATAGCTATTATCGTTTAATTTATATTTTTGTAGCTACTCAAAAATTGCTTGGATAAATATTATGTACAAGGTTAATTGAATAGCTAAGTATCCTGCCCTTTAGTTTCATCGTTAAGTCTTTATTTCAATTGTCCAGCTCGGTAAAATATAAATAACTCAAATTGCGGTTGGGTGTAATATAATAATTTTATTAAATTGCCGTTACATCAAATGCAAACTTCTTTGGACGATATTCTCATAATATTTTTAGTAAAGCGTTGAATAACCTCACTTGTACTTAATGCTGAATAAAGCAACCAATTACAGTCTATTTAATCAGGTAAATCGTATCTCTTTGTATTTATTAATTTGCATGTGATAAAAGAATTCTCATTTCAGATACCTGTGTATTATTTTACCGCATAAGATGTCCTAGTTCCCGGGGGCTACTTCCAATTTCACCGCTGGAGTAGGCAATCTGCAAACCAAGAACGAACTCCAAACTCACGATTACCTGCCGAACTTAGATGACTGCAACAGCACCACCTTCAACTGCACGGTTTTTTCTTCCTCTTAAATAACTTTCACTGATCCAGTAACTAGAGATCGTCGTACTGAGTTCACATCTTCAACATTTGCAGACTAGCTTCACCAATGGACCCTGCTGAGATTCAATCACAAACCACCTTTGTAACTTATGGTTCATGTCGTCATTTATTCCTCTCGATATAACCCTTGCGTCCTTTAATTCAATTAAAACCATTTAACTTCGTTACTGGGTTCTATTAAGCGATCATGCTAGAAACCAACCCCAACATAAAAAATGTACTTGCTGGAGCTATTATTTTTAATTCGCCATTATTACCTAGTAACTGGCATGTATTGGGTTTTATATGCATTTAATTCTAAATTTTATTGTAATTTTTGTAAATCTTAATAATTCTTGCTCTTGTTCACGTACAACGCATTTTAAGATTCTTTTCAGTTCAGGGTTTTTATCATGTTTTCAGATACCTTTCAGCTTATTTCTTATCTTCCACCTCTTCATAATTCAACGATTAGTATTACCCATAAGTTATGTTCTGTTAGCTCTAACGTATTAATGTCTTGTTGCGTTGATAACGGATTTTTCGGAAACGTTTGCATATTAATATTTTTAATTTGTTAGTGAATCATGCGTTGTAGAGCAACACAAGAAATTTTTAAAAATAATGCCTATGTGTCTGTACGCTTATTGACCAAGACTACTCGTATTACAAGCAATAACAATTTAAAACGAAATTTAAGCTGCAATTAGAGTAAAAGAAGTCAACACGCCATTGCATGCCTACTTATGCTCTGGGTTGTTCCAAACAGCCAAGACTAATTTTGAATTTGGCTTCGGAAAAATTGCCGGTTTTACATTTCTCTAGATTAGTACAGACATAACCAAGCACGTAATAAATACATAAAATAGTAATCTAAAGCGTTTACATCGGCAATAAAAGCAGGCCACACTAATTTTTACTGTGGCCAATTTGAATTTTTACTGCACCCCCTTCTCGGTAAGAAATTAGCCGACTTTAATAAAGTCTTCCCACTTCAACAGAGGCCAATTTTCAGGAAAATCAGTGATAGTTGAGTATTTAAATTTCAGTTCTTACTCCTATTAAAAAAGTTAAATGCAGCTATTAGGGATGTTGTTAAACTACCACCCGCAGCAGCTTTCTCTCAAATTGGGAGCCAAATTTCAATATTCATAGCCCCGATTGCTCGAATCGCCGCTCAAGTATGCAAATAGCAAGTTGCAGCCCTCTTGAGTAATTACACCCTGCCCTCGAAAATTATCTGGTAGCCAATGGCGACACACAACGTTCCGTCGTGATTGGGCGCCGGTATCGATAGGGTGCAAGCTAAAGTCTTAAATGCCTCTAGAGCCCTTGAGCCCATGGACACGGAGCGGACGAGATGGATATCTAATTAAGAAATCAATGGATCAAACATTAAGAAAAATGGGCCGTCACTCACGCGTCCGGGCCCATAGCAAACCAATTTTTGTGATCTATCGCGGCTCATATTTATATTAGGCGAAATATGGGATTTGTAATCAAGACAAGTATAGAGAGCTTAATCAAGGCCCGCCACCCGCTCGTAGTCGTAATTGGGCAATGGCCACCACACCTTACTCCATCAAACGTCACGGCACAATATCTTTCCTCGTGATAAATGGCAATGGTGCATATTTTACCAATCAATAATTCCCATTAACTAAACACGGCGCGATTTATGTCTACATTATTTTCCGGGTTAGATTACTTCGAACCGGCGGTGTTCCCTTAAGCTAAAAAATTCCTGGTTCCCAATTCTGCCTAGTAAAAATAATAGAAAATAGCGAAGATCTTGGTTAGCTAGCTGAATGATGAAACTATTTTTTTTTTAAATGTGTAGTATAGGTCTTTTACATTCAGTCAATAACTAAGGCTGGATTTTTTTCCGATGAATCTATACATGGAATGAGAGATATATAATTTTAAAAATATCGACAATGAATACATTATTAAATCGATATATTCGATACACCGGTATATTCGATAAATGATTGTAATGGATGCAGTTACATATAATTATATTCTATATTGTAACACACACACACACACACACACACACACAATGGTTGCTGTGCAAGCACAAAAGGCGCGCTCCAACTTTGTATCCCGAACCCGCTGCCAGTTGAGCATTGTACCGCTAGATGCAAGCACATAAAGCACCAGCCTCTACACCGCAAGTTAAAACGAGGTTATCGATTATACATACATACATAAAATTTTGAATTACGGCAATGGATACTACACTTTATGAAATGAAAGTTTCAATTGAAAATTGCCTTTCAAATTCAGGGCAAATTAAAAGAATGTAATAATAATTACCAAAAATAAATGGTTTATTGCTTTCCGCTTATTTTATTTATTTGCAACAAATTAGGGCTTAACTCCAGTGAACATGAAACATTTCTTAATTCAGGGGGTCGATTCATCAAATAAGTAGGAAACTTTGTATGACAAATAATTCGTTGTATGACAATTACTTTTTGACAGTTAAATAACTTCTAATTTAATGCAGAAAACAATATGATCCGCCAGTGCAAAAATAGCGCAAAATTGAATTTTAAATACCAAAATGACAAGAATGCATCAGGTAAATACGATTAATTTTGTGACGTAACAACGCTCACCCCGTTTTGTTTCTAGTGTGACGTAAACTCACGCGTGATTCGCTTTTGTCAATTTCCCGAAAAAACTGCGACTGCCGCCTCAATTCGCACGTTTTAGAGACGCCAGCTAAATTATTCGAAGCTTGATGGATCTGGGACTCTGGAGACACGTTGAGCTTCTCGGCAAAGCTCCATTCTTGACGAACCCCATTTCTACGAGGCTGCTGCTCCTAGTTCTTATGGAATTCTACCTTTTTTGAAGAGGTGCTCCGCTCTTGGTTGGCACACTACCCAGGGATAGCTGTAGGCCCCCTCTCTATGTAGCACAAAAATATCTGTCTTACGATGTATGGAACTACCCCCAAATTTTCACCGACGTAGGCTCGCACTCAACGACGCACCAGGTGGAAACTTGCTGGCTTAATTGCACTTGGGAGCTCCTACTCTAGGGAAAATTACACCCACAGATACGCGGCAACTTGGTGAATAACTTTACACAAAACTAGCTTCACAAATGACTTTTTATTCACAATTTAATACAATAAATGTGGAGCTCAATTTGCCCCCAACATGAAATTTTTCAGCTTGTTTCATTATTTATGACAATTCACTGTCTCGTAACTAAGCAACTAGATTTACAATTGTTTAAAATAAATTAGATTTGATTATATGTTTGATGGACTACAGTTTTGATGTCATGTCTCTGCATTTTCACTAAATTGTTCTTTTCTTGGGATAAATGTCATCACACTTTGCTCTGTTTTTAAATCACTTTGGTTTATAATACACTGATACACTTGAGTTCTGTTAGCATCGCACTAATTGTTTTTAGATCGGTTGCCTTACATTTTTCCATTGCTCTATTGCAATGATTGCTTTGATAGCACTGTTTTTTGTATACGTTTCAGTTAATTTGCCGTTTTTTGGCTTATAAACTTTTTATACATAACACTCATACAGTTTCTGTACTTAACAAATCATTCTGTATCATTTTATTCACATTATGTTTGACGTTCCTAAGCTCAAAATCGTCAGTTACAAATTAAGTTGCATTGGCCCTTCCGAACATTTATCATATCTGAAACTCTGAGTAACTCTTCTGAATCCTGCCTAATCTCATGCTAGCTTTTATCTCTCAAATTATTAGTTACTGATGCTCACATAGAGTGCACTTATTAATGTAAAATGCTGATTATCTTGCAGTAAATAAAATATTTAATTCTGTGCACATGTTGACCTTATTCATTCTGTTACTTAGGCAATCAGAATTGCTGTGGGCAGTAAACCATTACAATATATTGATATAATATATCTATAACTGATACTATTAACATGTAGCTTAAAATTTATGTCAACATTGATACTTCAGTTTTAATTTGATGGATTATCAATGGAAAGCTCGAATTTTGTTTTGACACGAAAATAAGTAGTTCAGTTAGTTACATTTTCATTCGAGTAGTACGAATGCTTAAGATCCTGAATTACACGATTGTTTTTTTCAGTTTAGAGGAAATTTAGGATGAAATCCTCAAACACCCTTCATACATCCGCTATTTGTGGATGAAAGTGTTCAAGTAGTGTGAATTCCGTCACCCAGGGTAGATCTGGAATTACATTTATAATTGTGTTAACATATATTCAGGAACTTATCAAATATCTCACTACTCTTCTTATTTCAAACTCTGTCAGATTTACTTCCTAATATATTAAAAAAGTCAATTTATTCAACGATTTCATTCGTCGCTTATTCCATTCTTGTTTTAGTTTTTAACACTTTCTCGGGCTGCTTCTTTGGCGACTTCTGGGTAGGTCGTAGCTTTTTTACCTTCCAGTGCCCACAAACGCAAACAATAAAATGCCTTCTTTCTCCCGCAACTGTGACCACCTTAAGTATCCCATTAACAAACTTCCAACGCTTTAGTATCTACGAAAGGTATTAACCTGGTCCTGCTAGTCAACAAACTACGCTCTTTGAATTACTTCTTAAAGTGCATTACTGGAAAACTTCAGACATTCTTCCTTCAAGCCGGATCTACAATAGTACTATACTAGAAGCTCCCTGGAGAACCCTGACATTGGTCCTTAAAGTCGGATTATTGGATTATTAGAGGAATCATAAGATCCCTGAAGGACTTCAGACATTGGACCTTCGAGTCCACAACAACTCCGGAGGTGTCTCAAAATTGGTATGTATTCGCTTTAATGTTTCTTTGGCAGAAAAACGTATTGCACCGCCGACAAGGATACACGTCTTACGACTAACTACAGCTACCAAAGATAAAATTCGTACAACTAACAACAAGTACCAAGGAGCATCGTCCTACAACTACTATAACTGCCAAGGATTCTCTTAGTCCGAAGTAAGAAAAGTCACCAGCGGTGTACGCTCAGCTACCAAACCAAAACAGGTTACCAAAGCCATATGACTAAATTACCAATCAGATGCCAGCAAAAAAATGTACACACGACAACTACAACATGAAAACGATACTAGAGGAAGGAGAACAACTTGCATATAACATTTTAAAGTAGCATAGCAACATGAGGAACGATCCAACAACTAGGAAAACCAAGATTACGTACTTATCCCTCCGGTAAACCCAAAAAGTAATGCATACTCTTCTTTCTTCGTCTTTTTTATCTTCCATTGTTTATCCACTTCTGGATGTAGACCTCTCCCATATGTTTCCATGCCTTCCTGTCTTGCGCCACTGGTTGCCATTTGTATCGTGCTCGTTCCTTGATGTCGTCTAGCCATCGTCTTTGTGGTCTCCCGACACTTCTCTTTGTTTGTGTGGGACGCCAATTGATTATTTTAGATGGCCATCTATTTTTGTCTTGTGTAGCCACGTGGCCGACCTATTACCATTTGAGTTCTGTAACCCTCCTCATCACATCTGTTAGTGTCGCTTGTCTTCGAATTTCCTTAATTGTAACCTTATCTCTCAAACTAATATCCAACATGGCTTTTTCCATGGCTCTTTGTGTCACTCTTAGTCTATTCATACTGTTCTTTGTCAAGGCCATGGTCTCTAGTCCGTAACTTGCCACTAGAAGTAAGCAGGTATCGTAGACTTTGTGTTTAGAGCTTATGAGGATACCAGAATTTTTGAATATATCTTTAAGTCTACCAAACGCTGCTCACGTTAGGTTTGTTCTGCGTTTGATTTCTGCCGTTTGATTTCTACCGTTTGATTTTCCTTACCAATCTTTATAACATGTCCGAGATATATATCTCAATGGTTTTATACTCTTTACAATTCTGCTTGCCAATTGAACTAGAATGCATTAAAAGTCAAACCGAAGCACGGAATTAATTATTTTAATTAGTGCAAGCTTAGCTTACTTTTATTGAGATAAATGCACTGATGGCTGCAGCTGAGTTTCACAAATTGAGGCAAAGGTAACATGAAAAGCTAGTTCAAAGGGGTTACGTTTTTGGGCCCAGATTTGACGAGATTTTGGAAGTGCGAATGCAGTTAGATTGTATCTGACGATGGTAGCGTTAACGTTTGCAGTATTATGTTTGTTATTGTACTAAATGGTTTGACCAAGTACAAAGTTATGAGCAGTATAGTGGTCAGAAAGTGAGAACCAGAAGATCAAACTAACTGAAGTGTATAGCAATGCAGTACCAGTATTAGAAACGTTGCAAGAAGCAACCGACAAGAATTATTGCAAAAGATCAACCTACGAATAGCAAAGAAATAGAACGAAGGACATTATTAAGTGCATAATAAACTACAGAACATAATAGTGCGGTTAAAAACACAGTGAAAGAGTAGAGTATTGAGTGTAGTGCATTATAATCTAAGAAAAACATTTATTTAGCCTGTAAAAATTAAAGATGTTATCAAACCTTATTTTATAAGTTAATTTTAAGTATCAAACCTTATTTCCTTTAAACAATTGTAGTAATATGTTGCTAAGATACCAGAACTTCTTTTGTTTAACAACCACAAGGGAGAGCTTTGATATTGTCCAAGCTGTTAACATTGTTCTACGTTAGCTCCAAGTAAAGTTTGATTTTGTTAATGAAAACACATTCATTTAGTGCAAGTGTTGGTTTTCTTTAACCACCAAAGTGTCGGCACAATTGGAACCAATTTGCCAGTCCTCAAGTGGTATAATTTCTGATTATTTGTTGTCTACAACATCCAGGCAGGTGCGGTCCAGGTACGGGCTGCGTTCGAGGGTTGATACCACCTGCAGCAGCTAGTTGGAGCCAATTTTGGTGTTTTCAGCATCTAGAGGAGTTCTCTACGCAGAACTTCAGGGAGAGATTCGAGTCACCATGCCTTTAGCAGCTAAGAAAACGCTTTGACGTCCCCTGAGCGGTGCGATCAGCTTCTGAAGGATCTGCAAACCAGGTATTTTGCGCAATTTTCATCGTCCAGATCCCTTTTATTTTGCTGGGGCATGCAAGATTGAAGTTTTCGTTACGCATTTCCGCAGTTCCCGTTAATCCAATGCATCGCAGAATCCAGAAATCGACGAGGCGTCATTAGAATTTGTAGGAATTCAAAGGAAAATTGTCTATTCGTTTGCAAGCTAAAATAATTTATGTTGGCGTCACTTACACGTCACGCTAGAACAAAAGCCGTTAGTACTGCGAAAATAATTATTCCTTACCTGAGGTATTTTGCTGTTTTTGGCATTGATTTAAATTAATTACTGCGATTTATACGGGTGCACACCGCTTTGTGTTTCAAATAAATTTTTGAGTTTAGCTACTTCATATTTAATTTTGGTGCGTTCGTAGATAGAATCCGAGTTAAATTGAAGCTACTAAAAATTAGTTTGTACTACCTAGTATTTCTAATTTTAAGAGCACCCCTGAGACAGGATATTTATGTTTACCGTAGCAGCCGAATATTATTGCTTATAGCCAAAATAAAATAAGGGCACAAAATCGTTCACTTTTGCATTAAAACATTTGTACTTTTTAATAAACCTAAGATCGTGCACAGGCAGCACTATTCTTATTCAATACGTAAGTAAATTATACTCTATATTTTATTGTAATATATTCATCTACATTTTCCAATCTTGTATTGTCCATGATAATGTTTTCTCTACTGTTACTTATCATTTTTGTTTTGCCGAGATTCATTTTTAGCCCAATTTTGTTGGATGCTTGATTATGTTGGACTATCATAGTTTTCAATTCTTGAATGTTGCTTCTGATGAGAACAATGTCATCAGCAAAACGTAAGTGATTCAGATACCTTCCATTAATATTTATGCCATTGCTCTCCCAGGATAACGTTTTCAATACATCCTCAAGGGCCAGAGTAAAGAGCTTTAGTAATATCGTATCCCCTGACGAACGCCTCTGTTAAGCGGAATACTTTCTGTTTTTAGGTTCTCGTTGATCTTTACGTGAAAAGTAGCTTTGTCGTATCGAGAGTCAATTCTTGCTGTGTCCATGGGGACATGCCCAAATATACAGCGATAATAGCAGCAATTTCGTAGGATCACGTAAACTTTTGACTGCCATAATCAAAATTACGTTGAAAGCGAAAACTATCCAGTAACATTTTATACCCTTGCAGGTCCTCTTCCGAGGATTATGTACAACCAATCAATCAAATACCTACCGAAACTCATAAACAAGCAAGACACATACAAGGGTGAGGAGAAAGACAAATCCAGAACGTACCTCACCCCAAGATGACAACTCAACATAAAGCCGCTATCAGCAGTCAAGAACCTACTAATGTGCATGTCATTATTAGTAAATATAAAGCGGTACCGAGGCGCCAACTTCCCCCAGCAAGAATTACTCTATTAGTACCATGCATGCAAATAGGACTGGAAAGATATGGGCCTAATCCAGTTAATTATCTCCAAAGAGTCAACAGTAAATCAGACAACACCTGGGTGTTTATAGTCAACAAGACCACCAGTGGAACAGTTATTTACAATAATATTCGAATGGCACCCCCAATTTAGATGATAACGACATGCAACATAATTATCCCAGTAAATTTCACAACTACCGTGAAGTGGTACAAGCTGCAGGCGGCGTTCGAAGAGGTATCTGACTTGTTACAGCAGGCCAACGGAGATAAAGTAGAGCTCCTGTTCGCCGTGGGACTTGCTGTGCGGGAAACTGGTGTCCTATTTTGCACTATAGAAGTAAAATAAGGTTAGAAAGTTATTCTAGAAATAGAATTTGGTGCAATTTTTAAAGTAGCATCGGTTTTTGCAGATTTCGGAGGAAGCACATCGTGAGTGTTTTGTTGTGACGTCTATGTACTTAGGTTTGTTAAATCACTTAGGCGACGCAATCTTACGTAATTACTGATATAATTATTAAGCCAACTTGTTTTGATAAATTTTGAGGTAGGAGCACCATGTTTGTAAAGTTGTTTCCATCTAATTTTTTAGCGGTCCCATTGGATAAACAAGCGGTGGCTAACACGATTAGTTTTAAAATTTATGAAAACCACGATAATTATCTTGATAGCAAATATATTGCCTATATACATTCAGTCATATTTGCTAGGATGTAGAAAACCCACCCTTTGAGATAATAGTTAATTATTTAAATAATAATTAATAATAATAATATCAAATTATACACAGTTCATAAGGATATATTTGATGTATTCGGTGCTTCCGGGTTATGCCGTGGTCGTCGATTTGAACTTAATGTTTCGCTGCTCATGTTGTCAGCTTCTTCATAAGTTTTCTAAAGACTGATGTTGGTGCCTTTTGCTCCTGGTTATATACCGAGGAGTCGTTACGGTTGGCTGCTCATGTAGATCTTATATGTTATTGAGACTTGTCTTTTTTCCGCTTGGTTGCTCACGTAAAAGTTGTTTATGGATAGATTGGTTTTGCAGAGCTACATTATATGTGTTAGTAAGGCGTAGCCGTTTTCTCGTTTGACCTTGTTTGAACTTGTAATAATTTCTAGGGATTCCTGAATAACATGAGGCAAGAATTTTTAAGTCCTGACTAGTATAATTACGTAGTAGTAATTTATTCTGTGATCTCCTGGTCCTAATACGTGTTCTGCGATGGCTGATTTTTGTGTGTTTCCAAGTCGTGTGTGGCTCTGGTGTTCTTTTATTCAACATTGGATGCTTCTTCCCGTTTGTCCGATGTAAGATTTGCGACAAGTACATTGGAGCTCTGCAAAACCAATCCATCCACAACCAAGTTTTACAGGAGCAACCAAGCGGAAAAACGTCCCAATAACATACAACATCTACATGAGCAGTCAACCGTAACGACTCCTCAGTATATAACCAGGAGCAAAAGGCATCAGTCTTTAGAAAACTTCGAAAGAAGCTGACAGCATGAGCAGCGAAACGTCAAGTTCAAATCAACGACCACGGCATAACCCGGAAGCATCTACCATTAAGCTAATTCTAGTTTGAATATAATATCATCGCTATCGTGCACATAAACTCATTGCGGACATATGTTCTACGTTCCGTCAATAACTTTTTAACAATTAAAGTATTGGCACTGCAATAATTAAAATACTAGTTTTTGGTTTGGCGTAGTTAGTCACTCTTAACTACTTTATTAATACTTAAATACTTACACCCATCAATTCCAATAAATTAATATTAACTGGTTGACTAGTAAATCGTTCCATTCGAATACCACTAATCACTATTAACTCGTTATAGAAAAAGACCTGTAGTAACAGATTGTCATCACGGTTAACTAGTTAAGGCCGGAAATTGGATCATACCTACAATTACATAAAAGTTAAGGCTATTTAAATTATACCACTATTAGCTAGTTTCAATCGATAATTGCTTATATGCTCTAATTTGTTAGAACAGGAGTGATGAGAGGAAACTAGTTGTAATCGAGGTAGTTTCTGTTGAATGGTTTATAACCTTTTTTGGTTAATAATTTGGCACCTTCCAAAGTCGATTTCTTGAGATTCATCTTCACAAAAATAATTAAAAACTTCCACTACAGCTTTCGATGAGTATTTTTCAAAAAACAACATATTAACAGTTTGATACGAACCGATAAACAGATCAGATCAACAAAGGGCCCTAAAAACATCTGTTTACCAAGCCGCCGCGATCTTGCACAAACAAAGAGAAAATACACTTCTGGACAAAATTAAGGGTCCACAAACAAAAATCAGAATTACTTTATGAAAATCTCATATAGCTTAATATAATTCAGATATGTCATAGTTATATGATTTCTACATTGTTTTGTTAGTGTGCCATGAAGAAATAAATAATGACAATGCAATTGTTTTCATACGCACAAATGTCAACAATAATAATACGAGTCAAAGACAAAGTTTTGAGTTGTTTTTTCATAGTAACGTGTGGCCATCAGGGGAAAAAAGTATAAAAAGTTATTGTTGTCTCAACCTTTCCTAAAATATGCCATCTTGCAATCGGAGAAGTAGCTCAAATTATCATTCTTCTTCGCGAAGGATATTCGCAGCGGGAAGTTTCTCGAATTCTAAACACAAACAAATCTGTGGCGCAAAGAGCTGCTGCAAGGCATAGAACCACTAGTAGTTTTATCAGAAGAAGGGGACAAGATGCTAAAAGGAAAACAACTGCCAGAGAAGATCGCTAAATAGTGCAGCAGGCTTTAAGGAAGCGTTTTGTAACGTCTCGGGAGTTAAAAAATGATCTACGCTTGGCTACTGGAAAGGAAATATCAACAAAAACTGTACGAAGGAGGTTGAAAGAAGTTAATCTGACTGCCAGATAACCTGCAACTGGTCCAGTTCTTACGGCACTACCTAAAAGAAATCGTTTGACTTTTTGTTTAAACCACCAGCAATGGGATGAAAGGCATTGGCGCTCTGATGAGTCCCGATTCCATCTTTTCCATAATGATCGCCGTGCTCTCGTTCTGCGAAGACCAGGTGAGAGGTATGCGCAATGCAACATTCGAGGTGTTGAGACATTTGGTGGAGGATGTTTGATGGTATGGGGTGGGATAAGTTTGAATGGTCTCACAGAGTTAGTTATTGCGCGCAATGGATCACTGACGGCAGCGAGATATAGGGACGAGGTTATTGTATCACATGTACAGCCTTATGTTGAAAAATTTGGTCCAGGCTTTATTTTCCAACATGATAATGCAAGGCCGCACATTGCTAATGTTTTAACAACTGCCCTAAGATAAGCAAATATTGAGCGTCTAGAATGGTCAGCAAAAAGCCCAGATCTAAATTCCATTGAGCACCTCTGGGGGCTCTAAGATTAATTGGGGCGATGAGTTAGAAGTGTTTCTCAGCCTCCAATAACTCTTGAACAGCTGTCTAACTTGCTTATACAAGGATGGCATGCAGAAAGCATCCGAGTTTTCACTAGGAGTGGGCCAAGAAGGGTGGAAGCATGTATAGCTGCGAGAGGCAAAAAACAAGCGTTATTAGTTCGTGTTAATGCTTTATTTAGATTTTTTTTTAATTTACTGTTTTTCGAAATTTTGGTTACTTTTTGTATTTAAGGTAGATTATGTCTAATTCGTTAATTTTCTTCTTTGACGTACCAGTTAAATAGTGTAGAAATCGTCTAGCTATGACATATCTGAATTGTATTAAGTTATATGAGATTTTCATAAAGTAATTTTAATTTTTGTTCGTGGTCCTTTAATTTTGTCCAGAAGTGTATATCTATTTTCAAAAACCCTCGTAGAAACATAAAACAATAAAACTAATGGCAACCCCAGCAAAATTTTAAAGTGCAGCAAAGTGGCGCTCATAAACTTTATTGGAACCGGCCGGCCAAGAAAGGCGACAGCAAGCGAAATACGCTTCACGTATGAGCAAGAGCGCTTATACTTAAAAGGGCACATAAAAAAATACACCGCGGCCCCGGAATACCCCGTGTTTGGTAGCAAACAAAAGGGAAAACCACCGCTAATTATTAAAACAATCCGCGAATCGACAGCAGCAACACACGCCGAGCGCGCCACATTTTCCTGGAAGCAGAAGCACCAATTTTAGCCCGAGTACAAGCCCGAATTCTTAAAATCGCCGGGGTAGGCATGCAGATCACCCACCGTCCGGCAAAGGAAATTAATAGCAACGAATGTATCAGCATTGCAGATTGAATTTACTTAAATTAAGAAATTTTCACAAAAGCAATAAACTAAGACAGGGTTGTCTAGTATCAAAATACGGGGAAAAATTAGACGAATTTTTTTGAAGCAAGTATGAAATTTGAGCGTCAAACGGTCAACGAGCGCGCACGCAAAAATAACGTGCGCGATATATGCACGGGCATTGGGAAAATTAATTCATTCGGCGAGTTTAGCGACAAACACCCTCATATCAGGTATCAAAAGGACCGCCGTTTCCCGAGCTATGCCATGCGACACAAATCAGGTCGATAATAATTGATCGCGCCGCGCAATTAAACGCGATAATTCGAAATGCATCAAAAACGGGCCAAAACATCCCTTCTACCTCGACCAATGGGCTGCGAGATCGCGTCTGACAAAGGACTGGCCCCTTTAAAGAGTCGGACGCTGGCAGTAGGAACTCACTCAACCCAAGAGAGTCAGCCAACAGCATCCAGCCTTCCAGGACCAGCTAGCAGCTCCAGCCTTCCAAGGATCTACCAGCCCCAGCCCTCTCCAGAGCCTATCACCTTCGTTGGACATAGCTGGTTACCGTATCTACTGGACTTAGCTGTCTACCGCATCTACTGGACATAGAGCCTGCCGCATTCACTGGACTTAGCTGTCTACCGCATCTACTGGACATAGAGCCTGCCGCATCCACTGGACTTAGCTGTCTACCGCATCTACTGGACATAGAGCCTGCCGCATCCACTGGACTTAGCTGCCTGCCGCATCCACTGGACTCAGAGCCAACCGCATTCGTTGAACTTAGAGCCAATCGCATTCGTTGGACTTAGAGCCAATCGCCTCCGCTGGACTTAGAGCCAACCGCCTTCGTTGGACTTAGAGCCAATCGCCTTCGCTGGACAGAGAGCCTGCCGTCTTCGTGGGATTTGGACACGGAGCCACTTTAGCCGCCGGCACCGCCTCCGAAGGACCACACCAGCTTCTAACTGCGGATGCCAATCCGCCATTTTCTTTTTCTGTACATATATGTTACCTAGTTATAAGCTTATCTGTATGTTAGTTAGTAGTGTAAATATAATAAACTTTGTTCCAATCAAATCCAGTGTCTAGCTGAGGGTAACGCCCACCCTCCTCTTCCGAAACCGACGCCATTGAAGTAACCCTACCGCTGAGCTATAAACCGAGGCGTGTTAAGTTATTAGTTATTATTAAGCCGCAGTAAAGGTTTCTAACTCTTATATTTCAGTAAACCACTTGCTCAATTGTTTAAGAATAAATCGCAAGGAAAATTATTGAACTGTTGTTTACTGACTACTTATGAGTTATCTGGATCGAAAGCGTGGCCGAGCGGTTAAGAAACTCAGGCTGCTGTGCCACGGTACGGAGTTCAATCCTCATATCGGGCAACTGGCAAGCAGTCCACCCAGTCGCTTTAAAAATTGAGTACCGAAACCACAGTTGTAGAAGTAGGGAAAGTAAGGCAGTCGTCGATTGCGTGATGCGTACGCCGTTAATGGTGTGTGCCAGATTGATTGAGTTTCGGAAAGAGATATTTCCGCGACCCTGTAACAGTAGTAGTATTTATGGGGAGTCTGATGTCAATCAAGTATAGGCTTTTTGCCAACCCCGTGGACCAGTTCTAGGCATGCAGAGTACCAGGTACCTTAGCCCTACTTAGAATTCTGCGGAGACTAAGGAGTTCCAACCCTAGAAAGGAATCGTTTTCATGCTACACATCGTAGTAACATGGAACCCACTGCTTTGCATCACTTCCGAATGATGTAATTTTGTAGAGGTTTCCATCCGCATTTGTTAGTTTTAAAAACCTTACCTTGACAGGGGATCGAACTCGCGACCCTTAGAGCAGTAGCCTAAATGCTTATCCACTAATAAGGTATCACACTATTGGCTAGTTTGCATGAACAGGTATTTTTTGTCTTCTGTATAATTTTTATTAACTGATTACGACACACATGTAGTTAGCAGCGATACAAACGCGTTTCGACCTATTACCAGTTATAATAAATCCTATAGTATATTTTGCTCAGTTGCTACCGATGATTAGTGAGTAATCAGTAACTGGTTACAGTGAACGAATGATTACTGATAAGGACCAATTGTCCGTCATAACAACTATGTAATGCCTATTAACTGGTTAACTATTTATTATTAATTGATAAACTTGAGTGACTATTGACTAGTTGCAATTGTATTACTTATAGTCGTTTTGTTGTTTTTAACTGATTGCAACTTGTATTGCCATATTGAAGTAACTACAATACTACCTTTTCTGGATAGGATTAGTTGAGATCGATAATATATTATCTAACTGCTAATGATGGCGTACTAGAACGAATTAACTGAAATCAAAGTCTGCTGCCAAGAAGATAATATTTGTATAATAATACACCTGGATGGTGTTTAATGCATATTTGGCCAAGGCGACCGTGTTCTACTTATTATTGTCATTTATAGTTGTATATGTATTTTATAGCAAGCAACTTCTTGAATTTAATGGATGTCTTAGGTGGATTTTTTAGTTTTTCTACTGCTCCGTATTTCCTATTACAAGCGGCCTTTAAAAGAATGCGGTTTATTTATTAGTCTGGTTCAGCCTTCGCTACAAACACCTACGCTCGGCTAACACGAACTGTAACTGTTACCTGAACATCAATTTTATTAGAAAAAAAAAAATGGTTTCGAAACTGTTGCAAACTGCAAACCTATTATTTGCAGATCCGTATTAAGTAATTAAAATGTCAAACTAGAAGTCATTTTTCTATTCATACTTATTTTGAATGTTACACATAAAAATGTAAATATTAAATAATGAAAGAAGGTATTTACAGTAAATTATTAATGCATAAAATAGGAGTTAATATCAGAATTTAGTGCTGCCATTTAAGGTTTTATTTGGTTGATCAGCGATGGATACAAGAATTATTAGACGTTGAGCGAACCTATAGTTAAATTAAAAAATTATGTCAGAGATTCAATCAAATGAAGATGTAGACAAAAGTGGGAACAAGTGGGTAAGAACTTTCATTTTTAAAAATGACGTCGCATGTCACCCAGTTCTTCTACGTTATTGGTTAACTCATTACCATCTTTGTTTTCTGCTCTGAGATAGATACTTGATTTACAAATAATTTTAAGTCGGTAATCCTGCTGTAGTAATGCTTAGCACACTAACTACCCCCACATACCTAGCTTCAAATAGATGGAGGTAGCCTAGCTACGTGCTCTCATTTGGGCTCCAGATGCAATTGAGCTTGCAGAATCAACAGTAAAGAACAGATCAGTTTCCTACATTAAGGTGAAGAAGCGTTTCGCTAGTGCAATGTAACTTCCTCCTTTTTAATTGTCTGCGTAGTTTCTCTATTAACCTCAAATACTGTTTTTGTGATATTCACGCTATTGGTACTTATACAATTATTAATAAGGTAGCTATAACTTTGCATAAAAACTTTTATCTACGACCACTACTAAAAGTTACGTTTTATAGTTTAGCGTGGTTAAAGAAATCAGCTGTTTACTTTTAGCTCTAGTGTTAAAAGTGAAGTGGGGTTATAAAACTACAATTTCGAACTGGAAGTGAAATTGTAAAGTTATTCTAGTTGCTTCTTGCGTTACAGGTAAAGTGTTTTTGAAATAATTAAAGAGTTATGTAATGAATACACTCAGATGTGGAGTATTAATAATTACATTTCGTAACTGACCTTGACAGTACTGGCTTGGAAAACATTCGCCCGCGCATGGCCTACTATTTATTATGACATAAATTAAAAGTGTCGTAGATGCAAACATTTGTTAAATCGATATTTATGGATTAATAACGGTAAAATTAAGGTCGTAGATAAAATATTGTATGCAACGCGTGCTAAAAGTCGTTTATGCACGAGCTTCGTTTCATAATTTTCATGTCTCGTGCATAATAGTCGACTTTTAGCACTTGTTGCATAAATAGCTATTATGAATTTCCAAGTTTTTTCACTCCATATTTTCTTTGACTCTAAGTTGCAGTAATTATTATCTCGTATAGCGACGAAGTATGGTTTTCATTTGATAAAAAAATGAAAAAGAATCAATGGTTACTAGAAAAAAAAATACAAGCAAAATTAGTAATAAGAATAAACATGCTACCCAAAGAACGATTTTCATCGTTGGTTACCACACAACTCCAAGCAGGACCCAACTTCAATACCTAAATGTCTTGATCTTGTAATTTGTGTACATTGACCTTTTCTTGCTCTCCTAAGTTCAGTTCTGAGCTTGGCTGTTCTTTCCAAAATCAAGACAAGGTTTAAACCAGCCCGAAATTAAACGGGTAAGTAACTAGAAGATTAATAAAATAACAAAATTGGAGCACCAAAAATGAAGTGCTAAATATTGGTAATCAATTTTGTGTCGGAGTTTTTCTAACAATACAATTTTTGCCATTTCAGGGTGACGACAAAATGTATTGTTTTATTTCCACAATTACCCCTGACCAAGTCTAACCAGGATTCACAATCTTCATACCTAAGGATTTCTTGTAATTTCTTGATCTTCTAATTTGTATAGTTACTGATCTTGTCTAAGCATTAAGCATCAGTCCTGGACTGAGACTCCGAGAGTCTCAAATTAAAGACGCAGATTACTAGCAAATTGGCAAAAGAGTAACCTTGGCATATCAACTATAAGTTGCTAGAAATTACTATTTTTTTAATGTTTCCTAAAAATACTATTTTCTGTTGATCGTTTATTTATTGGTTTCTTTAATGTATAGAGACTCATCGATTAATGACCCTTATTAATGAATGATTTTTTATTAATGAACGATTTTTAAAAATCTGTTTATATTGGTGTCAAAACTAACGCAAAACCTAACCTGCTAACCTCGAATTTGACATAGACAGTGCTACCAACATCAACAGTGCCAACCTAAGAAAATCAATCACAACCATGTATGGTCACCCGGTACCATTAGTGTCAAAACTTTAAGTGTCAAATTTATTTCATGGAATAAAATTAGATTTTCTTCAAATTAATAATATACGATCAACAGAAAAAATATTGTAACTAACTCGTATATTAATCGGCGATTAACAATCTCTACAATTAACGCATTCGCTGATGTCTCGAATATTAATCGCCCTCATTAACATACAAATTTGGCCCTATAAAGGAAGACGAATAGCAGGCAAAGTAGCGCACAAGATTGTCAGCACAAAACCTTCAATTAATAACAAAAAACATACTTAATGAGTTAAGAAGAAAAAGAACAAATAACGAAATATATTAAAATAAAAAATATGGAAGAAATTAATTAATACACACTATTTTAAAAAAGTAATCTTCAAAGCCGTTGTAGATGTAGTTAAAAAGACATGTAACATTTGTAGAACGAATAACACAAGAAAACAAACTGTCTTGGGAATAAGAAATAAAAAAAAACAGCAGATGAGCGAGCGATTATGAAGAGATGGAGAGAATTATTTCCCAACTACTGACTGCAGAAGAAAACACAACGGCAACAACAAAAGATAGCAAAATATAAGAAACCGAAGAAGGCCAAGAAGAACGGAAATGAAAAACCAAACAAGTTAAAAAATGGTAAAACATCTGGATACAATAAAATCACAGCTGAAACATTAAAGTAAATGCCAAAATGTACAGCGACGCCTATAATTGGCCTAACGGCTGTTGGCTGAGTACCAAAATAAAATTAAAAAAATAACAAAAAGAACGCAGGTACTACTGCAATTGTACAGCATAGATAGACGAAAATGGATATCTCAGTTTTTCTACTCATCTTCAATGAAAAGGATGGCAAAACATATAAGATAGAAAGTATTTGCAACATAAGGAGGAATCAGATAAGGAGCGTAAACGAGTTCCACGTTAGTTTCAATATTTGTGAACTAAATTATCAGAAAATGGAGCGGATTGTTAACAAACTATACTCGTAAGTATATGAAACACTGAAATGGGCGTTTAACCCTTTCGGATAGATAGTTAATTTTGATTGTTAAAGTTATAGCCAGTTCGTATTTATTTAACTTTTATTGTTAATTTATTTTAAACGTTGTATGCTGCATAACCAAAACTGCAGTGCGTTGATCCATTTCTTTGCGCTAACTATTTTGCTTGTGTAGCGTTCGATATACTCCTAAATTCCAAAGCCGTAGTCGTGGACCAGCCTTTTGTTAGGTAGCAAGTACCTGCGATTCCCGAGTGCATTGTCCGAGCTCTCCCTAGGTGTGCTTGTACTGTTATATTTTTTCTTCGTTGAGCCCTTTCATAATTCGTGCCCAATTTCTTGTTACCATTTTTGGGTGTGTCTGTAAGTCGTATGGTTTGTGGTAGGAAGCTTGGTGTTAGAGTTTTCAGGTCGCGCGAGGACCATTGATGTAACCTTGTAACGCTAGCATCTGTATTAATGTTTAAAATGAACATTAAATAATGTTTTTGAAATTTTACATCTCTCATCCAAGCGTTATCACGGGTTACATCTTGACGACGCTTGAACAAGTGATAACAAACTCGGGCCCGCTGCGCGCAAAACTACGAAGAGTCGAACCTCGCGCCGCCTCCTACCTAAAGATGTCTGAAGTGGCTGCGCTGATAACACGACGAGAAGGATATAAAAGAAGATTGCACTTTCATTTCACTTGACTTGAGATTTCTCCCCCTTGAGTCAACTATTCCTGATCTTGCCCAGTCGCATCTTGAGTCCATGAACTTACCCTGATCCCAAACTCCTCTCCTGAAGTTAGATTGAGACGGCGACTGTCCACAGTTTCCGCTTCCTGGCCTATTAACCTTAAAACCTGACCTGAAGTTAGACTGAGACCACGACTGCCCTCAGTGTCCGCCTCCTGGCTTATTAACCTGACAACCTGACCTGAAGTTAGATTGAGACGGCGATTACCCGCAGTGCCCGACTTCTAACTTCCTTTCCGATAACTTAAAAAACCCGCATTACAATCTAAATTACACGTCCCGCCTAAACGTGCATTGAACCCTGTAGCCGCATGCATATACCTACCTGAAGGGCCCGCCTGGAACGTTTAGAGACGTTCTCCAAAAGACGGAACTCCGAGCCCGTCTGTGGAATCAACCGCGGGGAAATTCTTCGCTAGCCGCCGGGATGTCAATGCCCGCGGCCAACTAAAATTTGAGTAAGTAATCCAGGCCGAATTTCCCATCGCCGTCACTCCGACGGATACGCTACGAACTCCTAGAGCACCTACAAGGCCCGCGGCAACTCCTATCTTGACACTGAGGTACAGGTATCACTTAGCTCTACCAATAATCGGTCCGTTACCGCCAAACGGGTGCGTTCCGAAATTACCCGTAAAGCTTGCTAAATTATCCGTCGTACCCGCCTGCCGTACAGCTCCGTCAGGAAGGTTGCAGCTCACCAGGAAGTAACGAAGCACGACGCCCCAGGCGAAATTGTTATTTCCACAATTTACAACTCGTTTTTACATTGAATGATTACTTATTTTGTAATTATAGTTAAATACAATATATTCTTGGTAATTACATAGTGTTTATATCTCCGATTTGAGCTTAACCCGAGATATAAATCTTTGACGCCCTTAGTAAGGGGGCGAAACGTTACATGGCTGCCTACGAGCAGGGACTTTTTTTGAAACCTTACAACCTAACGACTGTCACCGAA